>JAIFTH010000019.1:0-115741 GCA_019968535.1 Fragariocoptes setiger
ACACACACACACACACACACACACACACACACACACACACACACGCACACACACAAATTAAGCGTGACACAAGAGCTTAATAAAGTTTCGGTGTGAGTTTTTTTGTGAAGCAGATGCAAGAAGATTGGTTGTAAAGATTGAGTGACGAGGCTACACAGGTGTCTGTAGTCTCGAATTAAAAAATTAAAATTTCGAATCTTCTACAGCACTGACACCTACTCGTCTGACTACCCACTCGCCTACATGTCTTACAAGGCTTCGGCGCATCGACGGCTATTGTATCGACGAACGTTTTCGATTGAGCTGTAACAGTAAGACACTTGCACGAGTCTATTCGATCGTGCCAAACCCGTTTTATGATGCATAACAATAGTATGGACTGTTGATCTTGTCTTGATTGAAAACCGCATCGTTTCAGATGCATTCAGTCAAACTATGCCGAGCTAATATTGTCGACACATGATACGAGTTTACGTTCAGTAGTTTAAGAGTGCTCAATAACGAGTCAGGTTACATGGTTACAACAATTACTGTCACATACAATCAAAAACTTATGAAAAATTGTGCGCATGTTAAACACTAGGGCCTTAATTTAGTGATACGTACGACAGTGCACAATTTTTTGGTGGCATAGAAAGTCCACTGTTTCGTGTCGAAAATTGCAACATTGCGATAGATGACAGTCGCTTTGCTTAGTCTGAATACAAGCTTAGCACAATTGTCGCCTCTAACTGTTCTCTAAAGAATTCAAAAGAATCATCGTATGCGACAATTAGACCTGTGGGAGCGTGGGAATATTCTTCCTGGCACACTGTTATTTGCAATGTCTCATCAGTTTATCCAACAACGATTACACTGCACTCTCTATTCTGTGTAACCAGATTGTCTCCAATCTGGAACTCTGAAAAGGCTTCTTAACATGCTATTCCATCGATATTTTCACTCTATCTGACAACTTGCACACTGAAACTATGCAGAGATTATATGCAGTTCATCCTTATACATAGCCTGTTGAATGGCAACTTCGCTCACGAATTGTGAAATAGAGATCAAGAGGCAGAATGTCTGGATAAACGGAAACTTTCCTGTAAAAATACAAAGATGATTGCTCATTTGATGTGAGAACATTCTTGTTATTAAACTAACGGTTTAACATCCTAAAATTTCCTTGTTTCTAACTTTAACATCAACAGCAACTGCATGGTGCGCCCAAGCTGCATTCAGACTGATCAACCATCAACAAATGAACCAGAACAATTATCCATCAAACCTAAAAGGGCTTTTATCAAGTTCTCACATAAACAAATGCTAGCGCTTCTATTAATTGAGATTCGTCTAGCGCGAAAGGGTGCCTGGCACAAACCAGTGACAACAACAACATGGCCTCCGATGAAACTCAATGAGTGAGTGTGAAGTCTACTATTTATTGCTTAATGTACCCTACAATTTGTTCGGCATTGAGTCCGCTAAGGTTGTAATTATCCTCTTTGCCGTTTTCGAATCTAAGCCACATTTTTGGTTCGATATCCTTGCATTCGCGTATCAACATGGGCACGTTCGGATTCTGTTGCTTGAATGGGGCATAGAATTTTGCGATGAAATCTCGCACTCCATTGCTTGGGGCCGATCGTTGGCATAATTGAATTCTGACCTCCCTTAGGGCAGCCAACTTTGTGATGCTCATCATTGATAGTGTGCCGTCCTCGTATCCGCGGTATCGCAAAATGTACTTTACGGTGAGCCTCAATAAGTTGAGTCTTAGCCACGGCTCTTGGTAGTTGTATCCTTGGATCTCGTTTAACCTAGGATTCCATTATTATTCTTATCCTTTATTCGGGCTTTGTCATATTTTCTTCGGATTAATCTAGTCTCTGTTTATTTTGCGTCGATCTCACAAGCAGAAATATAGAAAAGAGTCAGCCTCACTTATCTGCTCCTTCGTAACCCTGAACGTGCTCAATGAATGCCCCAAACTCCCGGAATGTGACGCGCGTTTGGGCCAACAACTTGGGGAAGTAATTTGGATATTACACTAATATTCGTTCATTTCCCCGCATTCTATTTCAAATAATAACGCTAAGAATAGTGTAAGATTAGCGAGAATTTAATTTTTGCTTCATCGTTTCACGTTAAAATAAGCTCTGTTGGTCTAACATCGGTGCACAACACGCTAGCAAAATTCACACAGTGAAGCTCACATGTTCAACTTATCTTCTTATTTCTCTCGGATCCAATCAACTCTCTCTCTCTCTCTCCCTCTCTCTCTTTCTGTTACCTCTCAGAGGATCTTAAACAACAATTGGAGCCCATTTATGGATGACACGGGCAATATTGAGAGCCTGCCAAAATCGCCGTCATTATCATGTCCACCCAATCTAGCGGTATGACACCGCTAGAGCTGTGTGTCTTCGACGATTTAGCCACTGCCTTCATCATCGACACATATCTTGGCTTCACTACGCACAAGATGAACATCAGGCCCAAATATGAGCCACCTAAGTTTGCTCGTGAACCGTTCAAGAAAATCATCATCCAATTCAAGGATGGTCAGCACACTTATCAGCAAGCTTATGAGAGACTTATTTCGTCCAACACAACTATTCGAAATTTTCTATACAATAGATTCAATCGCATACAAATGGATTTATTTAAAGAGCATTGTTATCGCTTCTTCCGTATTTTTGACCCTAGATCAGGCTTTGAAATCAAGTATTGCCCACGCTACTCTCAGGAACAACATCTAGGTGCTAAATTGTGCGTTACTAGAAAATGGTATAAACACGAAAAGATCGAATTTTTAATCGGCTGTATAGCTGAATTGAGTGAGGAAGAAGAGCGCGATATGCTCAAGCCAGGCATTAACGACTTCTCGGTTATGTATTCCTGTCGCAAGAATAGAGCTCAATTATGGCTTGGACCTGGCGCTTTTATCAATCACGATTGTCGCGCAACGTGTAAATTTGTATCAACCGGACGCGACACTGCGTATGTTAAAGTTTTGCGCGATTTAGATATCGGTGATGAAATCACGTGCTATTATGGACCAAATTATTTTGGTGAACAAAATTTTCTCTGTGAATGTGAAACTTGCGAACGGCGTGGCACTGGCGCATTCGCAAATCGTAAAAAATCATCCAATGATCTCATGTCCTCATCAGCGTCCTCAGCAACAACGGACTCGTCAGCTAGCAACAACACCAACACTAATCCCCAAACTATCTATAGTTTACGCGAGACAGACAATCGTTTGCGCCGTATGAAAAAGAACACAGCTGTCAAGCCCAAAAGGTTAAGACTTATTGTTGGTAACAACACTATTGTGAGAGAATTAAACGGCGCCACTGATCGTCGTCGAATAAACTAACCAAATCCGTGTACCCCAACCAGCAAGCCAAAAAAACCTCTTAACAATTATCTGTATAGGGAATGTTCAAATGGAGTTTGATGAATGGAACAGACAAAAAATGAATGAAAGAACATAATATATTTTTCCCCATTAGTTGTCCCCCTCTCAATTGGGCAATGTTCATTCTTCAGAGGAGCTCATAGAATCAATTTGAGAGGCTTGTGTCGACTTGTTGTAGATGAGTTGAGATGACAGACGTACAGGAACAATCAGACAATCGTGTGTGTGTGTGTGTGTGTGTGTGTGTGTGTGTGTGTATTATCATTACCACCCGTTTGTAGGTATTCACCGTGTGTGCCTGTATGACTACATATAGTATTTATCGGTTACAAGTTCCATCAAAATAACCGCCAATGCAATACAACATTACAAGCCACAACTAACAGAGTGTTAGACTTGTTAGATGTGGCCAACTTGACTATCTTGCATATTTGAATGAATGACGCGCCCTCTTCGGCACCTGCACATCACGAATGGCCCTCAACTTGAGCAAGTAAGCGAAACGGCAGTGTGCATTGGTCTTGTCGTACCACAAATTTGCTGGTTGCCGGCCGGTGAAAGTCAACAGCCAAGATTAGAGATCACATCGTAAAGATTGAATGGCCAATGATTGTAGTTTGATTGCTCTACCCTGTATGGCATTGTGCGCCACGACGACTTGTAGACGAGACATCTTTGCGACGTCGCTACGCTACAAGTGCAAGTCGTCGTCGCCACTTGTGCTAGCTCGTGAACAAATGTTTAGTATCGTCGCGTTTGTGTGTAGAAATCAACAAGTCTTTTGTTGTATATACATCGATTGTATTACGCACATTATGGCCACAGATGTATATAGCCAAGTCTCTTCGTGTCTCTTGTTGTCTTGTACTTTGCTCACAAATACAGAAGGCAGCATCGTTTAGTCTCATCTCTCGTCAATTTAGCTTAACTCGTGGAGTCTCATGACAAATCATTGAGCACACAGCTGTTTCTCGTTAGCTTATTATTATTATTAGCTCTTGTTTCGTTAGCAATCAGCTAACAGATAAACATTGAACAACTGAACAAGCGAACAATTGAAGTTGAGTGAGTGGCTGTACGGATTCTCTGTTACATTGTGTGCTTGCAAGTGCTGTTTGGCGCGATGTGTCGGACATCATCGTGGCGGATCGTATGCACAAGTTGCCATTATAGTCGTTGAGTAAATACTAGTCATTTCCAGTGTGCCGGTCGAGCGAACACACATGTCGTGCTCGAATGCTGGCTGTCGCAAGCGAGCAGACAGACAGACAGACTCAAACACACACACACGCACCCAAATCGATAAAATGCTCATTAGATAAGAGATCTTGACTCAATTCACGCACAAGTTGTCAATTCAACTCAACTCAACTCACAAGTTGTCAACTCGACTAGAGAGACTATCGATTCTCTCAATAAGAAAAAGTTGATATTTGTTGCCATTACGAGGTTGTGATCGTAAGTCGACATGGTCTAGTTTACATGTGTCTATATGTGTATCCTGCTCCCTGCACTGATTGTGTGTGTGTCAGTATGTGGACGAAACAATCTATGATATTCATTCCCATTGTATTGCTATGATTCGCATTTCTTTGCTCTAACCCCAGCTCCAGCATGTTATGTTTGGCTTTTTTCTCTGCTACACTATTTTCTACTACTAAACTACGTACGTGCTGTTATGCATAGCTCTCTCGTTATAGCATCATTTTGTATATCATCATTTGTTTAAGCAATAGCTGACTCCCATAGTCAGCTGTGTACCAAATTAGTGGATGATAAGCTTCGCGAACGTCCTGCTGCCTTGGCGTGAATGCCTAGTGTTTAGAATCTGTTGTTTTGGCGTTCGTGCGTTCTTGCGTCCGTGCGTCCGTGAGTGAGTGCGTGCGTGCCTGTGTGCGTGTATGAGTGCATGAACGTTTGCGAGTGAGTGAGCGAGCGAGCGAGAGCTAGCGAAAAAGCGTGTGTCATTGCCGCTAAAGTCAACATAGTGAGCGAGCGAGCGATCAGACGATGATGTGATGGCAAGTGCAGCAACTTGCCATTTTCGCCCGACGCTCACTTTGTGTGAAGGCTTATTTTGTTTGTTTGTTCGTACTTTACTGTGTTGTGGTATGTTGCGTTGCGTTGTGCACTACCGCAGTGACAGCAGTTGGGAGAAATTTCGTGTACAAGCGACGGGCTAGTCGCCGCCTATCGACGCTGTGAAGCTGCTGCTATGCGTGTGAGTATATAAACAACAGTAGAGGTCGGCCGGAGCGTTTTATTCATCCTTATTGTCTTGGAAACTTGACTTCAGATCAATCGTACGAAATCTTTTAGTTTTAATAATAGTACCTACCTTAATAACAACAACACAAACGACTACTGTTTGTTTTGTTTTGTTTTAAAATATTCTTACGTTACTGGTCATCATCAGCAGCTACAGCTATAGCTACACAGCATACCACAGGCTACAAGATATACAACACATATATCTTATTTTCATTTTCAATTCAAAGCAAGCAGTTGTCATCTGTCGAATTCAACGCCGAATGTTTATTACACAACAGTACCAGTCAATGAAACGCCTGGCCTCACTAGACGCCGACGTCGCCGTTGTTGTAAGCCGTGTCGTGCCGCGTACGATGACATCGCGCCATGGCCAATGCTACAGCCGTTGTGCAAGCCGCCACTACCACCACCAACAACAACTACAGCAACAACAAGAATTCGAATCGCCACTCCACAATGGCCAATATCAGTATCAACAACAGCAACAGCAGCAGCAGCAGCAGCAACAGTTCGGGCCCCCACTTGGTGGTGTACGTCCCGACCTCAACCACATGTTCACACACGCAACATCAGCATCAGCAGCGACGACCATCATCGGTGATCTTAGCGGCAAGTACGCCAACAACGACAATTGTGGATGTGCCCCAGTTGTCTCTGGTGCCGCTCGACGTGTCCCGTTTCTCGGTGCACGGCGGCAAATACGGCAGCACTCCGCCCACTCTGCCCACCACCGAGCAACAATGCTACATCCAACAATCGGCCAGCAATGTTAATGGCTCAATGTTTTGGACATTCGTCCAGGTTGTGGTGGCTTTTTTGATCGCTGGCTTCGGCAACGTACTCACCGGACTGCTGTTGGATCACGTTAAACATTGGTCGGTGTTTCACAACATGGTCGAACTGTTTGTGCTCATTCCGTCCCTGTTGGGCCTCAAAGGTAACCTCGAGATGACCATGGCCTCGCGTCTCACCACACAAGCCAATCTGGGCCACATGGACAATCCGCGCGAGCTCGTGCGCATGGCCAAAGGCAATTTGGCGCTCATACAATGCCAAGCGACGGTGGTGTCATTGTTGGCGGCACTGTTCGCGGCGTCGGTGCCCACGGCCACCGGTGTCGGATCTTTCGATATAAACAGAGCGCTCGTCTTGTGCGCCGCCAGCTTGTTAACTGCAAACTTGGCGTGCCTGGTGCTCGGCTCGGCCATGATCTTAGTGATTGTGTGGTCGCACAAACTGTCCATTGATCCCGACAACGTGGCCGCACCTGTCGCGTCGTCAGTGGGCGACATGACCACCGCGGGCTTGTTGGCCGTGTTCGCGCATCTCATATTCACGCACTCGTACTCGTCGCTGCTGTCCACTGTCAGTGTTGTCACTGACGATCCGTCGATCGTTCAGCAGCTTGCTGATGATTCGGCTTCAATTGCTGGTGCAGCGGACGGCGTGGCCACATTCCCCTGGTTGGCCTACTTGATAACGTGCTCGTTTTTGCTACTGCTCCCGGTTTGGATTTACTTAGCGCGCACCAACGAATACACGCATGATGTCATCACGCAAGGCTGGACGGCCATCGTGATTGCAGTGTTCATATCGTCATGCGGTGGTTTCATTCTGTCTTACAGCGAGGCACGCTTTCCGCGCTTGCCCGTCTTTCAGCCCGTCATCAACGGTAAGCGTCATTCACCACACTGTTAGCAATATAATTGCTCTTAATCCCCCATTTCCTCTTATTGTTTATTATTGATTATTTGTCACGACGTTAGAAATCATTTTACTAACAGCTAGTTTATTGCTCTCCCTTGTCTCATTGATCACACACTTGCATTCATGTCTCTCATGATTACTCATTGATTATTATCATGATTATGATGATGTAATCAAACAGGTCTCGGCGGCAACTTGGTGGCCGTACAAGCGAGCCGCTTGTCCACTTCGTTGCACAAATTTGGCAAGCCTGGCATGATGATGCCCGGCATCAAAATGGTCGGCCCCGTGTCGGCCTTCTTCAAGCGCAACGACATGAATGTTTGCACTGCGCGCTTGCTATTGTTCATATCAATACCGGCGCATATCCTGTACTTTTACGTCATTCGTTGGTTCCAAGGTCCGTCGGCCGCCACAGCGACGCCCTTGTTCCTCGGCCTGTACTTATTCTTTGCTGTCCTCCAGGTAAGTTAACTGACCATACAGCGTCAGTTGTGACGCACATACAGCTACACTCGACATTGTCATACAACAACAACAGTTGTGGCACAATCATTGATTATAATTTGCAGTGTTGCATATCCGAGCCAGTGTTGAATTGTTGACGCGAGAGATTTAGAAACGCGTTGTGCGATCAATAGCGTGATAACGGCGCCAACTCAACTCAACTGTTTGGGTGCTTCAACGTAAAAACTAGAACAATCTCGAGACATATTTGCCTGGCTGACGTCACATATTGTGTGCAATTCATACTGTGGCTCTTGATGAGCTGTTGATGGTTGATGTGCTTGAAATGTTGATCGTGCCATGATTAATTAGCACTAATTGAGTGCATTGCACCTCATAGACCTTAGCCATACATTTATGCTGCTTTATACTAATCAATGTTATTTATTATTGTCGTTGTTGTTGTTGTTCCTGTTGTTCCAATCTATTGTTCCTTTATCATCACAACTCACAATGTGACGGCTTCAACTATTATAATCCTCGCTCGCTCGATATAATTGTGTCATAAAATCATGTTGTTATTGTTCGATCACATGCTGCGGCTCAACATCATTTCCTATCACCCCTTACTTCAATGATATTTCCATTACATAAACACGCTGTTGGTTCATGTGCTCTTGTCTCCAATAATTCAAAACTTCATCCACGAACAATGTACAATTTACGACAATTCAACTTTGGCAACAATCAATAGGTCGCAATATTGCTGTTTTTGGCACAAAATTTGGTCAACTTATTGTGGCGCAACTCTGTCGATCCGGACAATTTTTCCATACCCATTCTGACTGCCTTGGGCGATCTGCTGGGATCGGCATTCTTGCTCATCGTATTCCTGCTGCTGTTTCAGTTTGACGATCCAAATTCGGCTGGAAACATTATTTAATCATCAATTTAGATATCAATTAATCCGATCATTCTCTCTTTCTCATGAGTGATCATGGTGTGTTTCATAAGTAATCATTCGATCATTGAATCACTCTATCATCTTCAGAGAGGGATGAAAGAGACTTATAGATATAGATATGTAGTTTCAATACAGATACAATTAAACTTTTAATTATGCAGCAAGCGATGAGATTGATGAGCTAGAATTGTACGTAAGCAAGTTGCGCTCCAAACTCGAGCTAGTAGACGATGATAACTGATGAATCAATGAATGATAAATTCCATGATATGTGCCAAACACATTGTAATAAGTGATATATCAAACGCACCGCCAGCCGGCCTTACACTTATCATCAGATTTAGATCGCAGATTTAGCTTATCATGTCATTGGCTTGTGTTTACTAAAATAATAACAATAATAATAATAAAATGTCAAAAACAACAAGCACAAACAAACAACTTTCGTTTCCTGTGTTGCTTATCTGTCAACTTTATTATTATTATCATCGTGGTAGTTTACGGGCTCGTGCAAAACTTTAGCGGAAAAACTTGTGTCAGTGTGGGATTGAATATCAAGCGTGCAGTAACATCTGCGACCAGCCGGTAATCAGGGTGTGTACTTTACTTACATTTACTTAGCATTTACATAGCATACATTCTAAGCGCTATAATGAATGAAGGATGCTGGCAGATGTTAGGTAGGCAACAAAAAGGACAACATGTATTACGCGACACAGTGATAAACGTACACAAAGTTCAATGTCTGCTGTTCGTGGTCGTCGTGTTCATCATGTTGTCATGTGATGAGCATGGTGATAATCTTGGCTGCTCGTTTTAGTATGGTGCATCGTGGAATAATCTCGATCGTTGCCGCTAATGCTGCTATGCTGATGATCGTGATGATCGCGATCGTCAGAATGCAGATCAAATCCAACGTTGGGCGATTGGCCAGACGACTGACAAATTCGGAAATTGATCCGATGGAATTTGCCCTCGCTGTTCTGAGTGTGAGGTATTGAGCCTGAAGTGGGCGACACTTGTGGTTGTTGCTGCTGCTGTTGCTTGCCTCGTCTGTTGGTGCTTGATTGATCACTCGATTGTCTGGTGTAAGCTTGATTGGTGTGAGTGTTACTGTGCGAATAACTACCACTTGTTGAACTTGCTGTCGAAAAACTATCGTAGCCATTGTTGTTGCTGTTGGCATTCCTATCGTCGGATTGTCTGATGGGACACAGTGTGGACGACATTTGGCGCCTCACATCGGGCTCAATGCTTGACATGTAATTAACATGCAAACGTTTGATTCTGTCATACTCAATACCATCGGGCACAAGCACCTTGGCGCTCACTATGCGGCCAGTTCGATGCGCGTTCGTCAGCAAATGCGTGTATTCGGTATCGGTACGCTTGAAACCGAGCTCCTCAGATGACAATTTTTTGTCCATCTCATCCTCCAGCACAATCGATAAGCGCGGTTTCAGGCGACTATCGAACGGACTCTCGAGCTCTACTACAATTTGATAAATTTGCAAACAATATGGCTGAGTGTCACCTGTCTTGGCGTAATAAGTGCGCGGTTGCACAGCCGATTGCCGACTTGAATCGTTGTGTTGTTGTTGTTGTTGTCGTTGTAGTCGTCGTCGCTCATTGTTGTTGTTGCTGTTAGCTTGGTGAACTGGATGTTGCCAATCGAGTCCGACGCGGTAGCATTGTTGATTGTGTTGGTCGCATTGGGCACAGAAACCGCGCTCGAAGGATTCCCAATCTTTGCATTCGTATGCCACCAAATGGCAACCTGCGTCGCGTTCGTTCGTTAACAAGAGCGGGGCGCGCGCGTGACTGCACGACACTGTCGTGTCGCCGTCGTAGCTCAGATTCTCCAACGAATCCAACAGCGAGCCACTGACGCTCTTGCAGCCGGGCTGATTCTTGCCTCCCTCGACAAAGATCGAGCGTGAGCCCAACGGCTCTCCAATGCCCAGCAACGCTGAATTAGTGTGAATGGTGACCACTTCGTCGGCGTCCGACGGGGCTAATCGTTTGTCGGACGGATACAGTTTGTTGGCGATCGAGCCAAAACAGGGTCCGGCCGGATCGAGGCCATACACGCGCCCGATGCGCGCCTTCGTATTCTTGGCCACAAAGCCGGACAAGTGAGCGCCCAACGAGTGCCCGATGAGAGTGATCGAGCGCCCATCGACGCCTGCCTCTTCGGTCAGACGATCGATCATGCTCACCAGATACGAAGCGACCGTCGGGATGTTAGCCACGGCGCGCGGATAGTTGATACCGCGCGCCCCGTAATGCCAATTGACCGCGAACAAATTCTGACTGTATTGCGGCACTTGTTTGTGGCCATCTTCGTCGGGGCCTCGTTGGCGCCTTCGTTGTTGTTGTTCATCATTCGAGGCCAATCGTTCGGTGCTCAAGCTAGCTGTTGCTTGACGGGTGTTCCTCTCACTATTCCTGTCTCTATCTCTATCTCTGTAACGTTGATAGTCGTTATTGTTGTTGCTGTTGGTTCCGGTGCCATAATTATTGCTGCTATGAGTGTCATAATCATTGTGGCTCTGTCCGTTGTTCGTTATCGTTGGTCTATCACTATAGCCATGATAATTATGATTGTCATAGCTGCTATGATTGTTGTAGTTGCTTTTGTGACTATAATTCTGATTATCAGTTTGGTTGTAATTGTTGTTGTTGTTGCTATTGTAATTGTTGTGATTGTCGTAGTTGCCAGGATGACGCGTGCTCGTCTTGAATAACTCCACTATGCCCGACATCCATGCTTGATGAGGATAACCTGACGTGAAGCCGTGAATCAGGAACGTCGTGGGAAGATCTGCCCGAAAGCGATGCGCCCGAAGATCGTCGATCGAAGCGTTGATTGCGTTGAAATCGTGCTCGCGATTGTCGGAGCTCGAAATCATAATCACCTGTGGTGACACTGATTGCTTGTCGCCGGTGGAGAATATCGACGAACCACAAACGGGCACTGATTCGGGAATCACACTGCGATTGGTCCCAGTTAATTTGTCGCTGAATTTTGCGAAAAAATCCTTCACTCTCGATGATTCTACGCATTCTGTTGTGATGTCAACACAACAGAGTATTGCCAAATAGATTGACCACGAGGACCAAATTGAACTGCTGATGGTGAATTTCATTGTGACGCAGTTAAAATTTCAAAAAGTGATAAAATACGAGCAATTGTACTTCGACACATTCAATTGCTCGTATTGTCAAGTATTTATCGCATAGTTTCTCACAAAACTAATGAATATTGACCTCTCGACAAGCTAACATCTTCATGCAGCATTCTTTCTCGCACGGAGTAAACAATTTGTCTGGTGCATCGAGCAATCTTGCTAGCAATTCAATATTAATCATTAAAAAAAACTTGTCTGAGCTGATGCAGCGAGTGATATGCGCGTACAGAGATAAATATGTTGCACCTGTCTGTCACAGACAGGGGCTGCTGGAAAACGTGTTTGTATCTTCGATCACACATACGTACACATAACCAGTTTGTCCGAGACACGTTGCTGTAGAATTTAATTTGCTGCAACGTGTAGGTTTTTGATTGCATTTTCAAACTCAGTCTCTGTACACATTGAAGATTGCACGTTTCTTGCAGAGTTGCAATAGAGTGCAAGAAGCTAATCTCATGATCAATGCTCGTTGTCTGGTCTGCTGAAGCTGCAACCCTTGGCTTACATTGAATCAGGTGAATTTTCTTTATGACTTCATCACTAAAGAGACCAATCACACTATAGCGATCCTGTACAGCGTGTATTGCTGATGAACGTTCTCATCAGTGTGATGCGAAATTTTGTGTGAAATTTTGAGGCAATTTTTGTTATGCGTGTAATATACATACCACACGCCTAGCACAATAAAAAAAGAAAATAATACACCAAATTTCACCCCCAATCTGTCGCAAAAACTCAACCAGTGTGTTATAACTCTATCTTACAGTGGGGATCACACAAGAGGTACGATAGGATCCTACGACGACTTCGCGGCGCGTGTCCAGTCAAAAACCAGCATTTGCTACCTGACTCAATGGATTGTGGCGCCCCACGCCCAATGTACATGCAAGTATATTCCGTTAATCTACGATGAAAAATTTTCGAATATTTTCACTCTCTCGTAAAATTAGTCTAAATTTGAGAGGCGACTTAGCATTCAATCATCTGTTGTTCGGTTTTTCCGTCTTCAAGCTGAACGGCCAACAGTGAGATCTGTGTCAAGACGTGAAACGACTTGAGCGACCTCTCTGGTACCCGAAGAACGCCACCAAAGATCCAATTGCTTCTTCCTAAATGTATCACCTTCATGTTAGATGAGTCACTCACTTCACTTTGAGCGTTTGTTGCTTTGAGTGAAAATTAGACGGCGCCAAGCTCGACGATCTTCAACGCTCTAGCATTGTCTGGTATGAGAATCAAAGTCGGGGACTGGAAATTATTTCAGCGATGATATGGATAGTTTATTGATAATTAAATTGATTTCTACTCAACACAATTTCTACTCATCGAACAAACAGTATGTTGTCCACCGCACTGTTTGTCAGCACCGGATTCGTCTGAACGGACAGCACCAGAATTGCCCTCATTATCGCCCTTGTTTTGTCCATGATCGTACTATTGTAATTGTAATTGTAATTATGGTTTCAAAGAGTGGTAATCGGTTGTGGCGTGTTAGTTAGCGCCACCGCCACCAGTCTATGTCGGTGGTCGTGACGGTCGTGAGTGCCTTGCCGTTCTCTCCATGTTGGCCAATGCTGCCCTCTCTACTGATTCCTAGCGTAGATTCAAACGATCCACGCTAGGTAACGTACTCAGGTATTCTTCTATTGCTGGAACTGTTTGACGTGTCTGACGCTCGTAGAAATATCCCAAGTTTGTTTTATAACCTGTAACTAACCACCGGGGCAAATGTGATTCTACATCTTTCATAGTAAGACCTGTCAGTGGCTGGTATTCACATGCATAGGACGATCCACGTTCCCGGGTTGATTTTTTTGGTCCTGTTGACGCTGTCAATCCGATGAGACCCACCACAAGAGATGCGATGGCAATCTTAAGAAGCGACATTTTGTTCGTTTGGATAGATCGCAATTGGCCTGGATGACTATTTGATTGATATTGACTTTAGTTATTCTTAGAGTTAATTCCAAGTGGCTGTGACTCGTCCCTTTCTATATGGTCTCTTTATGGTGTGTTGACCGTATTTTTTGCATTGAGTTTTGAACAAGTGAAGTGTGCAAAAATGGCACACTTCACTTTAAGCTTTAGTTCAATATCAACTTCAACTGATGAAGCTCAAGTTCATATTTAGTGAGCCCAGACAACAAGTGTATGAAACAGCTCATGCACTTGTTCGAGCCTCAGACATTGTCTGGTAATTTTCATTCTACGATTTCTCATCGAAGCTGCAGGCGCGATGAGAAACAATGCCACCAGCTTCAGCCTCAGATTCAGATTCAGCTTCAGCTTCAACTTCAACTCCACTGAGGAGAGAGAGAAATCACAGCCAGCGTCTGATATTTGGTGGACCGGAACTGTTGCTAAGAATAACCACGATCCATGTTTGCAGGGCTCACACTATCGATGTGTGCTAAATTCGTCTGTCAGCTGCATCAAATCACTCAATGGGCGCGTGCCGATCTCATGGATTGGAATGTTTGAATGCATCCCAAGCGAAAGTCGCACAACAACTGCATTTTCGTGTGATTGAGAACAACTCGCCAGGAGCATCCAAGTTGGATGGCATCTCTTTGTTGATATACAAATGAATTGAATTGCATCCCGGTTTCCATCGATTGCCCTCTGTGGTCTTAAGAGCTTAAATCTATGCACGACAATAGCGCCCTTTTGGTCGCAACGCTATACGACAAGTTGATCTACAGATCAAATGATATTTGTTCGAATAGGAATGAGTCTCTCTCTCTCTCTCTCTCTCTCTTCTATTACTTTTTGACAAGCAATAGAGCAAATGGTCGAGACATGTTGATCTCACGGCCAACAATCACTCGAGATGGAGTTCGTCCTTGCCTAGTTCGTCAGACCAAAGCAAAATTGAAAGCTTGCATTGCGAACTTGCTCGATTTGCGCTGCGTTCTACACCACTTTCACAATTGCAATAATCACCAATATTTCTCAATAGATTTCCAAGTTTACCAAAACAGCCGTTAACACATTCAATCAGTCAAATGTTTTATTTGGCTTTAATTGGTACAAGCACTTTGCAGACTGTATAGTGTCTATAATGTAGAGAGCGACAAGCTGATTCGACACATCACACATTAATTCAAGTAGAATCAAATAGAATGTACCTTTTTGTTAATCGTAGTTTAATTCTCGCATTGAATTCACCATTGCGTCCTGATTGGCTGGCCTGTGGGCGCAAGTATCATCATTGTATTCCAGACAGCATATTCAGATAATCTTCTTATCGTAATCGCTATGCCGCGATATCGTGTCTACAGTATGAGTGAGGCCGTATGGTCTGCATTAGATACACGTTATACGTGTGAGTGGTGAATGAATCTTCCGACCTCAATCTTAATGCTCAACATTGAACGGAATGAAATCATCGATCGGAGTGGCAGGTGTGTCGAATGGCTACGTTTTCGGCCTCACAGGTCTTGTTGTTAGCAATGCAAGTCCTCGCCAAGTTGTCGTCGGCCAGTGCAGTGCGCTTACGATTTACGGTACATCCAGTTTGAATAATTTTCCGACCGTTTACGGTAGTAGTTACAGTGGTGTCCGATGTCGTTGCACTTTGAAATTTATATTTCTGCATTTGTACATTTGCACGTGTCACACTTCAAATACTATTACACTGGATCACTGGAGAGCCGCAGAACTCTGTTTACGTTAACGTTGGTGTCAGTGTTGGCACCGTTAGCAACGGTGCAGTTTTTAGAAATGAGATTCGATTTAAAACTGGACATCATCAACAGGAATGGCAGCGTATGTATGAGGGCTCATGTCGATGATGTTCCAGGCTATATGAACACATGAAGAATAGCGAAGAACAATAGTTGTGAGTAAAGACAGCCATGATTCTATCATATTTTGCTAACACAAACACACAGTTTGCTTTAGTTTGCAAGCAAATAAGAGCTAGAGAGATAAACTCTCGGAATATCAACTTACGGGTTTCCATCCGCAACCTGGTATGGGCAATCCATCTGGTCCAATAGGACATGGAACGGCGTCCAAGCCGGGCGCACCTGGACTACCTTTATCTCCTTTCCTACCCGGCTTACCTGGTGGGCCAGGCGGTCCACGCGGACCCTGTTGTCCACACAGTGTGAGAGAAATATTGTGTTTGCACAAGTACAAGACGATTAGTATGGAATCGTGGCTCGTACCAACGTATCATCCGTGTAACATCATCCTATTGAATGCATGCATAATCTAACGGGCCAAGTTAGTCTCTCTGGCCGACAATGAAC
This sequence comes from Fragariocoptes setiger, assembly GCA_019968535.1. Taxonomy (NCBI): domain Eukaryota; kingdom Metazoa; phylum Arthropoda; class Arachnida; order Trombidiformes; family Phytoptidae; genus Fragariocoptes; species Fragariocoptes setiger. The sequence continues at coordinate 16,246 of JAIFTH010000019.1, forward strand.
TGAAAATCGATCGTTTTCGTGCTCGCTTACAACAGTTGTGGTACCGGCAGACTGTCTAGCTGGCTGGCTTGCCTCGTACAAGATGGCGAGATCTATGCGTTAGTATTACCACACAAAGTTGATGGTCTGTGAAGATCATCATCATTGGGATCGTCATGTAGATTCTTATCTTGTTGCAAGCTCTAAGTTACAGCCTGTAACGTCTGTATGCTAATGTCTAACATCTACCTTCTAATATTTAATATCTAGTCTATTGTTACAGCCTACTTGTAGCTACAACTATGGCTCGCTAGTTGCGCTGGCGCCCCGCCTCCGCCCCCTAAGCGTCTTAGCAGAGGCACAATGTTGTGCGAAGTGCTGTTCACGCTGTTGAGATTGGCCCACATACATGTATATGTCAAAATTGCAAAATAAAATTGCCCAGCAGTTGCGGAAGAAACCGATTGCTCGTTGGGCAAACATTCTACTTCCGTCGTAGCCCACAAATCTTTTCTCACTCCCCCCTCTCACTCTCTCTCTCTCTCTCTCTCTCTCTCTCTGTCAGGATATCAGGACCCAGTTTGAAAGAGTGCGGAATGACCTGTATTCTTGCTGACAACAACGGTCGCAACTCAACCACTTCTTTTAGCTCATTCGCTAGCTGTCAGATGAGTGAGTCGGGTCGCCCGAGGACACACGACACAAAGACCGACAAAGCAGAAGTGGATGACATGCGTGCATTCGAAATGGAAATTGTTTCTGGTGGCGTTTGTGAATGCAATTCAAGCAATACGCGTGAAAATAGAATAGGGTGGATGGGAGTGGAGTGGAACAGGGAAGGAAAATTGTGACAAATGTCACTAGCACTCACTGACTGGCTAATAACTAACAACTGACATGTTTTGCGGTGAAAAGAAAGAATAGGCGCTTGCATTGATCATCAAAAGAGAAAGAGAAATAGAGAAAAAGAGGGAAAAAATTCAGAGGCTTCCCTCGGGTAAATTATTCTATTGATATTCGCATTTGAGTGTGCGCGAGTTAGTGACGTTACCTTCTTGCCACGCTTTCCTCGATCGCCCTTGTCGCCTTTTTCGCCTTTCTCACCGGGCGGTCCACGTTCTCCGGTGTCGCCCTGAGTGTGTGTAATTTTGTTGTGACAAATTCAATGTTAATTTTCAATGTTTGCTCGAAGATCCAACTTTCGCGCTCGCTCGCTCACTTTCTCACCTTTTTGCCTTGAGCTCCGGGCTGTCCTGGTGGACCTGCATTTATTTTCATACATACACACACAATATTACAGGTCAGCTATTGTCTTTATTTAAATTCTAACAAATCTTTCGATAACGATTGCCACTAATTGTAAGAATTTGATTACTCACCGGGTGGACCCTGCAATTCGACCAACGATTGATGTTCGAGCAATTGTGGTTGTGTCAAGGGATGAAAAATTTCAAGCGTCAGGTGTGATTATGGCCAAGATTAACTATTGACAATAGTGGAAATCTTTGGCAATAATGGCGGCTTATTAGCGGCGATAGTTCAGTCAAGGAGTCGTACTTACAGGGGGGCCCTCGATGAATCCGGTGGGAATCAAATTGCCATCCAACGACGAAGTCAATCCACGATCGCCTTTGGGTCCCGGGGCGCCGTCTTGTCCGGGCGGACCGTGAGGACCAGGCGGTCCTGGCGGTCCAGGTTCGCCTTTCTCACCGCGCTGTCCAGGCTCTCCCTGATTCATTGGATTAATACAACAATCCACACACACAATCAATTCAATTCATGCGATCAATGATCGTCGTTGTCGTTAGTTGTAGTAAACATATTGTTGTCAATAACATGTTCACAAACACACTGAGCACAGCAAGAGATCCCTCTCGGTTCAAGTGAATACAGCGTTCCAAATGAATGATAGGCCACAATTGAGCAATCCAAGTGATACATGTGATAACAAAGAGTCCAACTCAAGAATAAGAGAAGCTTACCTTTAGGACTAGAATGTCACCCGGTTGGAGGGCGGCGCCCACTTCAGCCAGCGACTGGATTGAGGTCAATATTGTTGTAGTGTCCAATGCAGCCAATAGGCATTATTGATCGACGAACAACAAGGCAGCACAAGATAGGGCAGGGCAGATGGCAAGATAGGAAGATGGCGAGTTGAGAGTCGAATGGTCCAAAATGGGAGTCGAGTCGAAATGAGAGACCGGAAATGAAAGACATGATGAAAAGTGCGTGAGTGTGCTTTGCTCAGGATCATAGGAAACGGTGTTGGTGGCAGTAGTAACAAGCTCTCAGTCGTAACGGTGTGAGTGCGTGCGTGTGTATCAATCGATCCGAACTGATATTGAACTGGGTGGTTATGAACTAACAGAGTCAACCAACAGCTCAATGACGAGCGGCTCACTCAATGATTGATTGGTTCTCATTTTGAGCTCTCTCTCTCTCCCTCTCTCTCTCTCTCTCTCTCTCTTTCTCCCTCGCTGGCATGCTTTCAAGCAAGAGAGCTCTTTGTAGTCTCTACATTCTGAATTGCACGCGCCTAGTCGTTTGCACTCTTTGTCGCGAGCCACTGGCTCGCGCTCGTTGAAGCGTGCGCCTGTGTGTAAACTTCTGGCTCTCTTCAAGATCTTGTTGGTTGCTGTTTTCACGATTGGTCTCAATCACGATTGAATGTGAGACTTGTGAAAGTCGACAGATTTCCTGACCGAGTAACGCAACGCAACGTGACGTGAAGTCAAGTATTAAATGCGCTCCATATCAAGGTACTATTGAACATAAAGTCAACTGACTTGGGAATAACCTGATAAGAGGCTGGTTTGTTGAATCTACGTGCAATCAGCTTGATACCACAGTCACAAAAAGCTTGTAACTACTTGTAAACGGTGTGAGTTCTAGACTTATGAGAGCTTGTTACCTAACTGTTCAAATGTTATTTCTTCATTCAAACTTCCTTAGCTGCTCGGAGGTGGTAGCTGAGCAACTCAGTTTGTGATGGGACAGGATGGAATGGAATGGGACTCTCCGTCTATGCTGGTGCTCTTACCTTGATGGCCACAATCTCGGCGTCGCCGAGCTCGGTGCCAAGTTTTGTATAAACAGATCGTTTATGCATGCTCTGTTCCGTGTTCACGTTTGTGCGTGATTAGATTTGTGGGACGTCAACATTGGTACGCAGCGAAAGGTAACGTGGAAATGACACGTTGTAGGTGTGACGTTGGCACGTGAATACATCGCGTCGTGTAGAACACAACGTGTGACATAATTGTGTACGTGTGTGTGTGTTTGAATCACGACAGCATGAAAGCCAACAACGACAACAGCAACCACCACGACGATACCAACGAGAATAACGAGATTAAATTCTATTAGTTAATCGACAGTGCTCGTGAGTGAGTGTTGATAACTAGCTACTTTCTATTGCCACGAAATGAACTTTCTATGGGGCAAGCAAACGAGCAAATAGAATGTTCGCTGGCTCTTTAGCTTGAAATGCCTCGTTTGTTTGAAATGCTGCGTGTGACTTACTTTTGCTGTGACTGTGCCGCCAGCGGAGTCGGAACGCGTCAAACCTGGCCCTAGCAGTGCAGGTCTCCGCGGTCCTCGTTCGCCCTGTGGTCCTTTGGGACCAGGCGGCCCCGGTGCTCCTATATTTATAAATATATTGAATGTGTCAAAAGACATTTCACGATAGTTCAAGCAGTCCAATGGGGCGTTATTTTGAGTATTTAAGAGTGTGAGAAGTGTGTTAGCTCAGAAAAGTTTGTGTGTATCTTGCCAAGCTTGTGTGTGTGCGAGACATGGTCGCACGAAAAGCGGATGTGCTAACGGCGGCGGCAGTAACTACAACAACATTGCACAATTATGTGAGAATGGCGTGTGCCTGGCGCAATATAAAATGAGCAACCGTTACGTAATAGTGAGTGCGTTGGAACGACGCGTACGGGTCGCGCGCGAGCTTCATGTGCGAACCAACGATGCGCTCATCACAAGCGAGCATTGTTGCGCAAGCATTGACTCAGCTCACCTCACGAGCTCGTGTCAAGCTGCTCAAAGCTCTCGATAATTCAAAAGTGTGTTCCCTTCAAAAGAGACACGCACGCACTTTTGTCGAGGCACGACACACTTGCACTCTCACGACGACAGCAGTGACGATGACGACAAACGGTGGCATGCACACACACACACACACACAAACATAGTAAGCAAGTGCTAGACCGCGCTAGCACACGGTGTTTTGGGGTTAACAGTGAGAGGAAGAAAATGACAGGCATAGGCAGGAAACAATGGGACAAGTTGAACTTACCTGGAGGGCATGAGCACGATGCCAAGGACGATTGTACGAGCGGCAAGCCAGCAGAGTCAGCGGCCTGAAGCGATGGCGCCCGATCGTGGCGAACTATCGTTTCGTTCCATATGTCTTTGGACGTTGACGTGGCTGTCGTCGTTCGACCGTAGTTGTTGTTGCTGTTGTGGTTGCCATTCGCTCGTGTTGTCGCTAGCAGGTGCTCATTGAGTCTCTACATTACCGGGCGTAGTGTTTGTTTGTATTCGTCATGTGTATGTTCATTAAGAGTTTTGTCGATACAATTCGTTCAGTTGATTTGTTCGTTCATTCGTTCGTTCGTTCGTGGAATTAATAATGTAAGAGTGTTTATATTCACACATAAAAAACAATTGTTTCACACTACCAATGTTGCTCATGTTACATTGTGTATTCGCTCTGTATTCAGACTATAAGTCACTGATTGGTGGATCATCATTTCTACCTTGATAGTAGAGAGACTGGCCGACCAATACATCCACGGTAGATCTTATTTCTTTGGTCTTATTCATGAACACCTAATCAAATACTCACCTGATCCAAGGCATTCCAAATGATACTGTGATATGCGAATAATAAGACAATAATCAACGTTATCATGCCCAATGTTTGGCCGAAAATTGCCATTTTGGGCCGATTTTCCACCAACGTCGTGCACACTTGGCCGGCCATTTTCTCTACCTCGTATGCAATATGACGTAGATTTATCTTGTTAGTAAAAAGTAAAGAAGTCGAGAAGATTGAATTTTGGATCTTGTCTCTGTGTGGGCATGTTCGTGTGCTCGTGCTTGTGCTTGTGTTTGTCAGGTGTTTGTGACATGTGGCCACCAGACTATGGCTTTATCATGTGAAATGATGACCGAATGAAAGTTTTCTAAGCTGAATGCTCATTCGAGAAAGTCCAGTCCGAGATTTAGCTCTCGTTTAATCTAATTTCTCTCTTATTATTATTTCACATTATTCTTACTGATTCTTAATGATTCTTCTGGAAATGATGATGCCGATGATGATTGCGTACTCACGTTACATTTGCACGTTAAACTTGCACGTCCATTCGCTCGTTCGTTGATCGCTTCTCGATTGGCCAAAATAGGCAGTCCTCATTTGGTCCGCCCACATTTGGGTCTTTTGATGCCACTAGCTATAACTAGAGGCATTAACTAGCTAGCCAACTCTCTAACTTGACTCACAGCTCAACTGCTGTTCACGTGTAAGTGAGCGAGAAAGCGGGAGAGCTATAGCCGTCGAAGTCGATGCACTTAATGATGAGCCGACTATTTTTGTTAGTTCGCTCACTCATTCATTCAGTTGTTGTTGTTAGTTTCTTGCTTTCATTGAGTTCACTTGCTTGCTTGTTATTGTTGCTCGCTTACTTGCTGCTTACTTTGCGCCTCGCGGATACTTTGCGGCCTGAAATGCGAACGGTGGGGCGACACAGTGTACACGGACACGTACACAAAACTAACTGGCAAGCGATAAAAGTTTCTTTATCCGGTTCGTTCGTTCCTTCTCTCTTTCTTTCTTTCTTTCTTTTGAAGCGACTCGATGCGACACAACCAACGTCAGCTCAGCTCAACGCGACTGATGATTCTTCACACAACTATGTTTGCTTTTCTTCTCCACATGTTTTGATGGCTCAAACATAAAAACTCACAAATACGTGAACCACTACGCGTCGTGCATTTCAATGGCAATGCAACGTCATTCGCATCGGCACTAGCAACGGTGGCGGTGGTGACGGTGATGGCGGCGGCGACGGTAGCGTCAATGACATCGTAATAATGTGCCATCTAACCGCATCGTCTGTCATATGAGTACCGCGCACGCGCTCAATCGGCAGCGACATTACGTGAATGTTTACACGCATCCAACTGCTAAACGCATGCGCTCGATCAATTCAACTTTCTTCTAATGCAATGGAGATACGAGTTTAGCTTATTTCAGCTAATATCGTGCTTGAGTGTTTGTGTTCGTGTGTCTATGTCTATGTGTGTCTGTGCCTGTGTTTGTGTTCGGGTGCAATGAATGTGCGCCATCAGCGTCGACATCAACGCCGGCCTCAAATCATCGCTGTGTATTGCGCCGTTTTCACCCACCATGGTGGTAGAAATCATGATGGTTTCATTGGCTGTGTCCACTAAATTTTCTTAGTCACGAGAGAAAGTTATCGCGTTGCAGCCTCAATTTACAAGGCAACAGGCCGCATCATTTGGCATGGTATTCTCATGATAGCTAATGAAATTCAGCAAAGTTTGTAGCATTTTCCTGAATGACGGCTCTGTGAATGACGATCTTTTGTTTCTGCAACGGATAACACTCTTACATAATAAAACTGAATGAGGAAGATCTTCGCGCCTTAAATGCGAAGTACTCGTGTAAACTCCTATTGCTATTTGACAGTCAAAGCAAACACTAGCAGTTGACAAACATTGCTTTATTTCAGAACCAATCGATTGATATCTATAGTCAACAGCGACATTGATACAACTACAACTACAACTGAGGGCAGAAATCGACAATTGTTCGCGTTTGAGCAGTGCAAGTGAGAGTTCGAGGCCCGGACTCTTTTCAAACACACGAGTGTCAAGACAAAATCTATTCACTGAGTGACTGAGTGTAACCTCACCAGCCGTGAACCTTCTTTTATTCTGTTTCTTCCAGAAGAGCGAGAAGTGACTCTTGAATTGAACTATGGCTAGCTGAATTGAACGCTTGGATTATTATACTCGATACTCGTGGCGTCTTGTTACATAACATCAAAAGTGAGGCTCTTTGATTTAATGCAGAAACCACATCGAGATGATTCCGAATCGCCATTGGCTAACCTTATCGTAGTGCAGCAATAATCATATCACTAACTATCAAGATTGTATTGACGGCAGCTCATTCATAATCACTTTTGTATCATTTTACTGCAGATAGAGTGGTGGAGGAGGAGGAGGAGGAGGAGGACAATATGTCATGAAGGAATATACCTATGATTGGCGAACCTTGTTCAAACCATGAGAGAAATCACTCCAAGAAGTGAGTACTCGAGTACTTGAGTTTGGCTGCCGGTTATTTTGTCGAAAAGAACGGCAACAACATTCGTGAGTGTGAACTCAGATTGAAGCATAGAGAGACGATAGAGCTTCGTCGTTCACAAGTGCAACTCTATAGTGTGTTTGATAGAAGTTGCATGTGTGCGTGTGTGGGCGCAGAGATAAGGCGCCAACAACAATATAAAGAGACCGACCATCGAAATAACATCGTGCACCGAATAATGATATTACAGTTCAAAGAATAGGCTCAAGAGAGCCAGTGAGGTGAGCAAGCGCACAATAGACTGACAAATTGAGGCACTAGTGTGTGGTCAGATGAGTACTTGCCGGCGCGATCGTATGTCTTTCTTCCAGTTTATCTTTCTGTTAGCCTACCACAAAAAGACTCTGTGCTGCTCTACAAATGACAGAGTCGCAAATTGTCACTCCTCATTGTGGAATACACGCTTTGCACATTGTTGAGTGCAATTCATAGCATAGAGAATGTACTGTTAGCTAGCCGTACGCTGTATGCTGTGTACTGTTGATGAGACTGCTACATGTTTTCCAAATGAAAATGATAGCGTGTCACACAAGTGTTTGTTACGCCATTTGTTATGCCACAAACACGAACTCTTATTGCACGGACGGATGCTATTAAATCGTCCGCGAGCTGGCCAACAGCAAGCTACATGATTGCATTTAAATTCTGGACAGTTTCATTGCAAGTGCGTGACTTACGTGCCATGAGCACTGCAATTGCTGCAAGTGCATGCCATATTCATCCTTCCCTCGATAGCCAAACCGCTTCGTCTGCTTCGAACCGAGCGTCTCACGTGAGCCATACAAAGTCGAGTCGAAAGCTACACTAACTAGTTGTAAGCTAGCGACACTAGTGGCGATAGATTCGGCCGATTCATCGAACGCTGCTCGATCGAATGTTGGTATTGCGTTCAATTTGCGCACCACATACAAGTGAGAGTGCTCAAGTTGCGCATTGATCGTGTTTGACGAACCTCACACTCAACAATGCTGCTAGATAGGAAACAACAATCGCCTCAAACTGCTATAACAACAACAATTCAATTTCGCACGGTACGAAATGTGACGCTCGAACAGGCGTGGCAAACACTGTTGAAGTTGACGGAGCTGAGGGAGCTCGTTAAAGAGGCCCCAATCGTCGTCGCATCTTTCTGTCTATCTCTCTGTGTGTCGTAGCTTCAAGTGTTCTTCGCTGTCTCTGCAATCTTGATAACCGCCACAGCCGAGCGTGAAGAAACAACGGTTCGTTTGCTTTGGTTCGATTCCCTTCGATTCGACTACAGCCAAATTTGCCAAATCAAACACTCGAGTGTGCGAAGATCGTCCCCCAAGCGAAGAGCAATACGTCGTTCTGAACGACCCTGTAATGAAAAAGCCGCCTCCATGCGCTTTCTGTTAGTAACCAACAGCATTCTAGCTGATATAACACCACCCGCAGTTTTCATTTCGAATGCTATTAGATGATTCCGGGCTTACTAATATTCTTTTATGGAATCTTACATGAATACATCTACGTTTAATCATGAGTACAATTGTATGATGACAACTTCAAAGAGTCATCGACACAGGCTAGAGAACAACAAAATTAACAAGGTAACATCATATTGGCATCATATAGCAATAAGAACACTAAACATATATTTGATTTATTTAAAATACTGGTCTTGGTATACATAAGAACACAGAGGATAGATTCGAACACTAACCACAAGATTTAGACTACCAGTATTCGACTGAGGAACACATCAATCACAAAAGCCGTAGACGATACGGAAATTTCGCGCAGTCTGAGGTGTGAATTTCTAATCATAGATGGAGCCACTTGAGTGGTTATAAAGTGCTCTACAGATTCACTATGCTTGGAGAATATAGCGAATTTACTCGATGATGCATCAAAGTTTAATCTTAACAGTTATAAAAAGGATTGTTCTAGCATTGTAGTAGTATATCATTCGCCAAATGGAACTAATAAAGATTGCATTGGATGTACAAACTCGTTGTTTTTTACAATACTCATGAAATTGAAGCAGAACATCCAGGGGCCTCAGAATCGCGTCATCCATAATCGCTGCGGCGAGTATTCCTACTCAATCATTAGCTCTGTTAGAGTAAGAACATACTTTTAAAACGAATTGGAATTAAAATAAAAATAAAACCACAGGATATGCTATACATGGAAAAGGAGAAATTAATGGTTGTTGCTTGAAAAGGAAAGAAAACATGAACGAACGAGAGGAAAAAGTTGTGAAAATGAGGACAACGAAACAAAATGAAACGGTGCGACCAACACAATCCCAAGAGCCAGAAGGTGAGCAAACAGTTGGTGGTGTGCCCGAGTGTGAGTGCGAGTGTGTGCGCGCGTGCTGGCTCGTGGCAAACTCACTCGAATGGTTATCGATCGATCGAACACAACAGTCATTCGATCGAGAAACAGCTCGAAGGGCAGCCAACGAGCCAACAACCAGTTGTGTCCCACGTTAAGCACGACAATGGCAACACCGACAATGGTACACTCAACTGACGGCAGGCGGCGTGTTTTGCAGGCTTGATTTGGTTCCCATGGACTTTGACACAAGTGTGTTGAAATAACAACAACTGAACTTCAAATCTGTGTCTGTGTGCTGAAGACAACTGGCGTTGTTGTTGTCGTTGGTGTTCCCGTCGAATCTACAAGTTGTTGCCTTTGTTGATTCAAGCAGCACAAGCATTCAGGCAAGCAATGAAACCAAAATGGGACTTTTCTCAGCTCAATAGAATGTGCCAATTCGAGTCACAACTGTTGCTTCGATTGGACCCTTTTTGTGTTTGATTCGTGAGTCACGACTCAAGCGACCCATTGATTGAACGAGAGCAACTATAGTTCTTGCTCAATTCGCTCATTCCAAGGCCACTTGAGCGTCTAAGAAATTTCTCTAACGAGTCCAACAAGTAAACGTAATTCGGTTAGGATTCAATTTGATTTAACTCGGACTGCATCAAATGGCATCGATTCTGATGTTCAACGTAAAACGTGCAACGTGTGTCCAACAGCAACGACATGTGTGCGTTTGTGCGTGTGTCGTAAAAATAGGCAGCTTGCAACGCGTGCTCCTTCCGAACTCTTCCAATGGCTTGGATCTGGTGGTGTGTGTGTGCGCCGGCTCTGATCTGCTCTGCTCGGGCCTGCGCGAATCTGGTGTCGATTTGAGAGCCTTTTCAGCATTGCTCTATTGAGAATGACTATTGCTTGTTACTTGTTGTTGGTTGCCAGTTGCCGTTGTTAGGCGCCGGTTCGTCGGTGTTTATGGCTCGCCTTCGTTTGCGCCGTTTCTTTGCCTCGAGTTCCACAACATACTACTGAGTTTCGTGCAATTGCATCGCAGTGCACTTAGCCACCGCTGTTACCAGTTGCCATGCACTAGCTGCTGTTGCTGCTCCTTTTTCTGTTGATACAGTACGTGCTCCTGCTCTTGTAGAACGACACAAGCAAGTAAATGTATTGTTACGAACCAACTGTTGTTGGCAATGATAAAAAGAGACTTTCGAAGCGAAGTGAAGCAAAGCCAAAGAGAGGACGAAACTCGTGCGCACCAGTATCTAATACTACAGCAACAGCTATTGCCGTTGCCAAAGGCCACAATGCGTACAGAGCAATCGTGTCTTTCTCCTATGCGAAAGCGAACCAAAAACGATCGTCCTAGATATTCGTTGCACTCTTCGAAACTTCCAGACTAAACTACTAACCTCCAGACTAATCCTCACACGCACAATGTGACCTCAGCGCATTGATTGCACTCTATCGTATATTGTGCATAGATATCGTCTTATAGACCGCTCGTACGCCATTCCATGATCAATGAGCACCAAGCGGCGAGCAACCATCCGACCATCAACTAATAACAATCAACAAGCTGTTTGATGGCGCAGTGAGATTGCTAGTCGCCTTTGTCATCGTGGTCGTGGTCGTTGTCGTCATGGTGCTTTTTTATGTTTATGTTTAGTGTATGTGTCTGGTTCGTAACGAATTGAAGTCGTCATTTCCATCCTGAATTTCAATAGTTGCTGTGGTTTTTTGTCGAGCAATAACTCCCAGCTTAAAGCTGCAGTTTTGTAGCTATAGTCGACTCATGCAAAACTTTTTTCTCTTCTATCAGTTTACCATTCATATCAGTTTACTGGGCACACGCACACGTAAAGTTCCGACACACACACACACACACACACACACAAACACAAACAATTGCAAGAAACACAAAGGAGACAGAGATCACGACACATTAACATAATAAAACAGAGACTAATAAAAAGATCGACCGCTAGATGTCGCCCGAAGCACTTCATACAGGCGCTTCAAATAAAACTGACCATTGCTCGAGCTGACATTGCACAGCAGCAGTGGCATCTCTCACTAGGGCTGCCTTGAAAGTTCTCTGCTATCAGTCAGCGAATGTTCGCCAGCTGTGTGTGCATGTGTGTGTGTGTGTCTATGGACACACTCTTGTCGCAAAATCGCGTCTGAAGCACTTGCTGCGAATGCGAAGAAGTTTTCGGTTAGCAAGGCAAAAGCGTTGTTGACGTTAGCTCCATTAAAGCGTATACGAGCGCGTTAGTAATTACAACAGCACAAATGTGTTGGAAATCGGGCAAAATATGTAATTGCTATTCAATGTATTTTAGCTATGATGCCGTTTTGTGGCGCAATGATTAGAGAAGTCGTTTCTAGCAATAGTATTTTACGCTAAAAAACTAACTAAAATAATAAAAAATGACACCACCGAGCGTAGGTTCACGTGCTCGCTTTGAAAAAACTCTCTAAAGATTACGTAATTGTACGACTTTAAGTTACGCAAGCTAGCATGACAGCGGCATCGGCAGCAGCAGAGTAGTTTTACGTACAAGAGCATCATTCTTTTTATTCGTCTGACGAGAGTATGGTTTGCTGCTCGTCGGCGCTTGTTGTTGCTGTTGTGGCAGCTAACAATTGGCGCCGGGGTTGCTGGCGCTGGCACGAGAGACGCTCGTAAGCAAGTGCACCATCGAGCAAAAAACGAGCAGCTACGTAATGGTTGTGTGTTGAAGCCTGAATCTCGAAGACTCAAGGATATTACACTTTACTAAACTGCGATACGAAAGCGAACGAGAGAGCGAGGCAGACGTAACATCTGACGCCACGATTACGTGAAAAATTTTCGCTTTTTTACCCACTGAGAACAGAGCTCTTGTGAGTGCACTGCGCACGTTCAGTGCATTCTCACTCTCTCATCAATTGCGTCGCCGATGGCGTAGCGTAAACGCCAGGCCATCAAATTTGCACGGCATTGCGCCGACAACAGCCGAGCGTTACGTTGTTGGCATCGATATCTAGCTGCTCATTCTGACAGGCTTCTTCATTGGTTCTTCGTTTGCTGCTGCTGCTGCTGCTGCCATTGGTCCAGCCTTGCAAACAACCAACTGCTGCTGTTGCTACTACTGATGCTGAGTCTGGCCAACTTGAAAAGTAAGCGCAACTCAAGCTCAAGCCCAAGTGTACTCTCAACGCTTGGGCAGACTCAAGCTTACAATTGCACTCTCTTTCGCAGGTCTGTTGTAGCTCAAGATAATGCTTTTTGTTCGCGATGTCTGGTCTGCTCCATTCTGCTTGATTCTGCTCATCTGGTACAATCATTCGCTCGCTATTGAGTGCTATGTAAATTGAGCAGTCCACAAATGTAGCGATCTCTTTCAAGTTCGCAGTTGCTCGGCCTTACGTAATTCTAGACATCGAGAACAACAGCGTACTGCGTGTGCCAAACTCTGCGACAATGAGAGCTGCGCTGAGTTGAGAGGAATTCAATGACGAAATACACTGCTCTGCTCATGCTAGCCTGTTCACGCGAGCTGTATAGTAGGTATCGATTCAGCTCGCGCGTTAGCGCATGATTTGAGCAGCTCGCTTGCGTTGAAAATCAGCCTGCTCATTGAGGACGCCGACCGACCGGCAGCGCCACAATCAGCAAGGCCGCATTGTAGCGCACAATGCGCGGCTCGATGAACTTGTCGGGTAAACCAGCGAACTTTCGCCTTGAACTTTGATGCAGTGAATTGAACCTGCTGTGGCCACGACTTGCACGCTCGCTTTTCCAGTTTCTCTCTCGTTGATTTGCTCAGCTCCATTCGCCAGTCAGTCGGCTCTTGCTGTACTGTGCTATCTTGTGCGCTTGTGCTGGCAGGTTTATGGCGCTAGCATGCATTTTCTGCATTGGCTTTCTCGATGCAACATTTGCTTTGACTGCAGTATACTATTGCCTGCACCATTGCAAGCAGCATGTGAGAGTTTAGACAAAGTGAGAGAGAAAGAAAGCAGCACAGCATTGAAAGTTAACACTGACAACAAGCCAGTGGCTGCTGGTGCTTTCCGTGACAGCAGTCACTACGACGATAGTGGCTCTCTTGAAATGAGACAAGCTCAACTGATAGGTTGGGCTCGGTTCAGCTCGGAGCCATTTGGCGTGTTTGTGTGCCTGCTGGTGCTGCTGCTATTGCTCAAACTAACGAGCCACACGACGCCACCCGAAGGGGCAAGCGTTCAAGTGTACCACACACACACACACACACACACACACACACACACGGACACACTTTTACACGCCGACGATCCGCACGCGTTTAGTTTGCACGCCGACTTCTTCGTTCAGTTTGAACAGTTCAACAAAGCATCTACTGCTAGCTAGCACCCATAGAATGGTTACCTAGTGAGAGTGCGTCACTTGCCTGTCTGTTTGTCTGCCTATCTATCTGTACATCTATCTATCTGCTGGTACAGCTGTTGTAAAGGTGGTGTGAGCGAATGAGTCCCAGAGAGGAGAAAATGGACATTATACCGACACTTTTAGAAGCCCGGCTGTCGTTGGGCCTTTCAAAGCCTTGCTAGTCACACCTGATGGCACCCGATCCTCTATTGAAGCTAGCTAAGCTTGCTATATGTGTGTCTAGCCAGTCAGCTATCTATCTATCTAGATGACTGTCTGGTTGGCTCGCGGGTAATATCGTCGTCGTCGTAGTCGTAGTCGCGACGCCATCGTTTCTTTTCACGAGGCGCCCCTTAATGAGATCCACCATACATCCGCCGGCAAATAGAGGTAGCAGCGGTCTATACCGCACCCTATTATTTACAATGGCATAAGCCGAGCTTGTACAAAGTGCTCTCCCCGATCTACTGGATGTAAACTACTAGTAAGACACGTGTCGTATCGAATCGCGTCGATGCGCTCTTGTGTGGCTGAGCTGCTGGCCCCAAGTGACCAGATGTCTACGAGCGAACATAACATAACCTCGAGCGAACAACATTAGAAGAGAAATGCAAAGAATACACAAAACAATTCTAGGCGTAGGTTGTCGGCTCTCTTCATATGGCTCAGAATTTACTCTGCTGATTGTGAGAGCACTAGCAATTGGGGGCGTCGAATGAGCGCTCAATGAGACCCATCAGTGTCGAACATTTTCTATGCTAACTTGAGTTTTCGAGAGAATAAAACTCACACAACTATAGTTATAGATTCCATACAACTTAGGCCACTAGAGACAGCTGTCTAGTCAACCAAAGTATAAGTTTGTGTTATAAATTGAGCTCCAGCAAGGACATATACTGTGAGAAACTTTTTTCAAGCGGCACAACACTGAATGATCAACGTGAACACTTTGAATTAGAAATTTAAGCAAAGCAAATTTAAGATTGGAAGCCGATGAAATTTCAAGCAGAATCAAATGATGCAAAGAACCCCTGTTCGATGGCTTCTCGACTGGCTGGACGGCTTGCATTAGCATGTAAACTTTTGCGATTGGGCCGATCAGAGCCACTCATACACAGTCTACGGTAGCATTCATTCTATATCATGCGACCAACACATGTGATTTCACATTTACATGTACATTTTCATGTTTCTGCCTGCTCCAGCATTCCTGTGGCCTCTACTGCACAAAAACTGACACACTAAAGCATCACTGAGAAAATGTTAACAGCTAATTTTGGGGTCGCAACAACGACCACGATCGCAACGGCTACGATGATATTCGATCGTTTGATATCGTCAATATTCACCGTTTGCTGATTGGCTAGGCATCGGCTATTTGATAGATAAATTGCATTCCACGTTAGCACATTTACATTTGTGAAGGAACAAATGATGATAAGCTTAATATTATATCGGTTGGTGTTGTTGTTGTCATTGGTTGCAACCTTTTCTTGCCAACGGCCACAATTTACGTACTTACGTAACAAACAGCCTAAGCGCAGCATGGATCGTAGACCAACGTTTGCCAATCGACACTTGTATGCGTGTCAAACTTTCATGTCACAGCTCGTGATTGCGTCACATAATTGCAATGTGATAAGTCACAGAAATGCAATTCTATTCCATTTTATTCCACGACGATCTCTCAATCCGAGAGATCGATTGTCACTGAGCACGCGCTCATTGTCACCTACGTTGCTCAACAACAGTACACTGACGTGAGCCAGCATTAAATTAAATTCAACTCGACAACACCGGGAATTGTGCCATCAACAACGAAAACAAAAAATCTATATAAATAAAATGCAGCATGTTGTTACGAGCGCATAATTTGTTCGTCGGCTTCACTTGTTCTTTGGCTCGCTCGATCAATCGATGACTTTGGTGGTAACTTGCCTCGAAGCCGGCACCGATTACGCAAACTGCCTGCTTGGTTGGATGACGCGAGTACCTGGCTGAAAGCACCTCCGAGCTCAATGCTACAATACGTACGCACACTCTTATTATATGTAGTTGAACATCGACGATTAAAGCAGTAGTGAGTAGTCAAGCAGATTTAGTCGAGTGAATGAGTAATTCAACTAGGAATTTCATATTCTATAATGGAAGAGTATCCTGTTTAGGCGTACACACACACACACACAAGCGTAGCATAGTTTAACGCACACAGCAAACAGGTAGGCAGACAGGCAGGTAGCTCGTTCTACGTGGAAACGTAGCGAAAGGGTTAGCGCATGTTAATAACCTTTCCTGATCACACATTGCACTTTGTACATTGAAATGCACACACGCATTCACATTCAGGCACATCGCATCTCATGCACAATGCACCGAGCTTAACCTCGACAGACAAACAGACGGCCAGGCACACAACGCACCTTGTATGTGGTTGATAAAACACACTGTATTTTAGCTCGTCATCGTCGTTGTTGGCTTAAGTGCGACAAAAGGCGTGAGTTGACAACACGTGCCTTAAACAACACCACGAAACGATAAAGAGCTTATTTTGAGTTGGTGTCGGTGCCTTTCGTACGTCTGTCTGTCTGTTTCGGTGACTAGCTAACTCTATGAGTAGCTCTAAGTAAATCAATCTATCTCCTTGCTTCGAGTAGGAACTACCGTTGTTGGCATTGGTGTTGTTGTCGCTGCCGCCTAGACAAGCACATCGACAAGTTCGATAGACAGACGGATAGGCAGTCACGAAGATAGTTCGATACTTGAACAGGAAAACCGTTGAAGAGGCCAGAAACTGTATGCGCACAGATTAATCAATATGCATCAGTCCAACTGGCGTTTCCGGCCGTTGACACACACACGTGCACGTGCTTTGTTTACAGTTCATGCTACTATATAGTCTTACTGTAAGTGGCTGCTTGTAGTGCTGTAAGAGCGGAAATGAATCCGACCTCTCTCTCTCTCTCTCTCACACACACACACACACACATACACACACACACAGCAGAGTCTAGCTGAGACATCATACAACGTGAGAGGTACGATCATGGTGTTTATGTGTACAATGTGTACAAAAGCACCAATTGTCGGGAGACACGTCATGAGCACGCAGATTGAAGCGTGCGGGTGTGTGCATTGGTACATTCGAAATTTTCCAACCAGACCCCGTAGATCAAGCGTACAGTGTGGTGCTGTTCGCAATCGCTACAAAGTCCTACCATCTGTGCGCGTTGAGTACACAATGTAGGTACACTGTGAACGCGCGCGTGCGCCGCAAGGGAAATGATCGAATGCGTAGCACATGAAAAGTACCAACTGACGGCGAACCACAGCCATAGGCAGGCATAGCAATAGTGTGGCTCTGGCTATTGTATTTTTAAGCAGCCACAGTCGCAATCCGGTGCACCATGCATCGCAATTCCAGTCTGTTTCTCTTCTGCTTTCTTTGGCTTACAACACTCGCTGCCAACTGACACTCAACTCAATTCGTCCTGCTCGCGTTAATGCTATTGCCCCCTCTCTCGCACAACATACTATATGCTTTTACACTGCACTACGTGCGTCTCTTTCCTGCCAGAGGCAGCATAAGCTAATGGCATGCCGCACTTGGTTCGTACCTTTGCTTGCACGTTGTCGTTGTTGTTGGTTGGTTCGCTCGCTCATTCCGTGTTGTACGTGTGTGTGGCGCATGCCGAAGCGCGTGCACCACAACAACACTACGACTACAGCAACAACTAATCGCTGCCACATTCGGCGCACACACATCTCACACTCATTGGCAAACTTTGCAAGTCCAATGGAAGTGCGCACACACCAACTCAACAATGGTCCAACAGCAACAGCCACCAAAGAATAGCACCAAGCACTATTAGCAGCAGGCAGGCAGGCAAGCAAACGTGCAGCCTGACAGACAACAGCAAAAGCAGGCAAGCGAGCAAGCTATAGCTTCGACATGGGTGCGTGCGTCTCTTCAGTTAGGTCACGCACGTTGGTGCGTGCGTGTACCGCAGCAACGCAAAGCATCGTGCATTCACATACACGCACTCACTCACTCACTCACACACGCACGCACTCACAACAGTGAGCGAACGGCAGACACTGCACTAGTGTGAGCCGGAGCGCTTTCATGCGTGCCTTTGACGGAGCACATAGTACGGAGAGCGTGCTGCACAGAAACATACACTGGATTGCAATGTGCATGACTTTGCTTGAATCTGCAGACAATGTTGAGCGCGCCAGTAAGCAGCATGCCTCATGTTGTGCTCGGCATGTACCAGAACTTTTGGTTGTGCTTTTTTCGTGATTGTAGTGACGACGTCATTGCACATTGTGTTTGCCACATAGGATTGTGCGCACACAGGCACACTCGCTCACTCACATGAAATATACTCGCACACTAACTACTACATGTCTGTGCAACGAGAAAGAGAGAACTCTGCGCGCTGCTAACTGAGGCTTGCCGCACAAGGCAAAGTTTGTGGCACTGAAGTACATACACACGCACACGCACACGCACGCACACACAGAACACACAACTCACAACTCACACTCGCACACACCGTGTCTGTTCCCAGTGAGTGAGTGAGTGAGTGTTTTCCTTTGTCTGCTCTCTCTCTCACTATTTCTTTTTCTCACAATCAGCAGCGGCATACACACACGCACAACAATCAGATGTCGCACCATATCATCAAACATTATATTATGATATTATGACTATTGCACAATTATTTAGTATTCAATTATTCAATTCTATTAATAGGGCAACACAACACATCAGAAACACAATAGCCTAATAATAACAAAAGAGAGTAGCATCAAAAATATGAAAAGAAATCGAAGTAATGCCCATTATCACCACCACCATCCACATCATCATCATCACCACCATTATCACCAACATTTATTACAGCAGCAGCAACAACAACAGCATCAAGATGGGGCTGGCACGAGCCAAGCTGCTGGGCCGCCGGCAGCTTCGTCTTCATCGTCTTTGTCATCATCAGCAGCGGCGGCAGTAGCGGCAGCTTTAGCTAACGCCGCAGCATCAACATCATCGTCATCATCATTGATTCCACCACCACCACCATCATCATCGTTGATATCGACATCAATCGTGTCACATGATTGTGCGTTACAACAGCCACAATCATTACTTGACCTGAGTGCAAAAATAGTTGCCTTAAATATACCGTTTCAATTAGTTGAAGAAAAGTACGAGAGGATTCCAGAGCCTGTGCAAAGGAAAATAATCTATTGGTCATTCCCTCGCAATGAGGATGACATTCGTATGTATTCCTCGCTGTCGTCGTCGCCCACTGATAACAACAACGGCAATGTTGCCTCACAACAGCAACAACATCACAGTAACAACAGCTCACCGTCCACCTCATCCCCGTCGTCCAATCATGACAATCAAAGCGTTTCAACAACGAACGGCAATCACAGCAGTGCCAACAATAACAATCATCATCATCATCACCATCATAGTAACAACAATCATGGCAATAGCAACAACACCTCAAATTCTAGCACCAACGATAGATCCACTAACAGCCGACAAAGTAGCCAACAAAAGTTATCATTTTATAAAGGACTCAAATTTGTTGAAGACAATTGTGTGTCCGATGTCTTGCAAGTTGGTTTTCATTTGAGCGGATGTGTTAATATGCGAGCATCTGGACGGCATCAACATGGCACAATTAGAAACAATTCTTCCGTTAGTATCTCTAATAATTTAAGCATTTCACAAGGAAACACAAATCCATCCTCAAGAAACAACAATAGCCAGCACAATAACAATAATAATATCAACCACAACAGCAACGCTCCAGAATACTCACCTACAACGCAACAAGCTGCTACTAGTGGCAACAACAATAGTAATAATAGTAATGAAATTTTCGTTAAAAGCTACCGAGTGTCGGTTACATTTGATCGGTGTAAAATAATATCGGTATCTTGTACGTGCGATTCTCGCGATATATTTTGGTGCGAGCACGTCGTTGCATTAGTTATCTACAGAATTCGGCAACCGGATTCGATTGATTTACGAGTGCCGATATCTGAGACATTATTACAACTCGATAGGCAACAGTTGCAAAAATTAGTACAATATCTAATTGCCGAGCATCATGCTGAAGTACTACCCACTGCGCAACGACTTGCCGATGAAATTAGCCAAACTAATTCAATTATTAACAAGATATCGGGCGCGCCAGATCCAACAGCCGGTGCTAGCATTGAAGATGAACATATCTGGCATTTAGATGAGCATCAAGTGAGCGAACGTGTACGCTCTTATTTGAGCTCAATCAATTCAAACTCCAAGGACACTGGCAAACACATCCATGCTCTATTTGAGAAAGTGAAAGAGATGTTGCGAGCACGTGACTCAAACGGATCTCGTATGTTGCGATTAATAACGCTACAATTTTTGAATAGCGTTGCGCGCAACGACAAGTGTCGCTCATTATGGGATCAACTCGTATCATTGTGGGTTGTTGTCATACTCAATCCTCACTGTAGCGAAACGGAACGACGCCAAACACGCCAATTGTTGATAGAATGGTCACAACTTCCGAAATGTCCGCAAGAAGATGTTGATCATCGTTCGATGACCACCTCACTATCGGTGTCGTCACAATCCAGATCATGCACCGCGTCCTGCGGGGCCAAAAGAAAACGTTGTGATTTATCGGATGACGAACCTGACGACTACGACGATGATGATGGAGACCAAGATACCGGTGATGCAGACGAAAACAGTATCGGTCGTTTAAATTCGTCACTTTCGATCGATCTTTCGTCCACCTATGGTCATAGCAATACATTTCCCGCGCACATGGCCACACATCAACCTCGCTCATCTTATCATCTTTCTAGTGACAGCTTCCTGATGCGCTCCTATCCAACCACTAATCCACACGCCGGACCATCGCTGTCGCCGTTTGTACCTGCTCTTTTGCCATTCATGTCTGCCGGTTTGTCAGCCGGTGGCTTGTTGGGACCAAACGGTGGCAACATATTCAATAATTTCAACATCAACAGCCACATCAAACGATCGACTTCGTGTTTGAGCAATCACCAATCATCTCATCATCAGCCGTATCCGAACTTACGTTCGCATCGTTCGTCCGGACACAGGCATGCACATACCAACAACAACAACAACAGCCACCACCATAACAACAACAATGCTCATGGTTCTTTGTCTATGCGAAATGCTGTGTCATCTGCGATGCCCTCATCCAATCGTCCATCATTAACGTCCTCCAATTATAATCATTTCGAACCACAGCAACAAGCGTCCACAAATCGTTCGTCCTCTTTGTCTCATCGCAATCATCACAATGCCCCATCACGAGCTTCCAATCGATTGGGCAATGTCAATTCAGGAGCCAGCGTTCAAAGCCAAAAAAGTATATTC
This sequence comes from Fragariocoptes setiger, assembly GCA_019968535.1. Classification (NCBI taxonomy): domain Eukaryota; kingdom Metazoa; phylum Arthropoda; class Arachnida; order Trombidiformes; family Phytoptidae; genus Fragariocoptes; species Fragariocoptes setiger. The sequence continues at coordinate 37,735 of JAIFTH010000019.1, forward strand.
CATCGAGCTCTCGACCTGAGCGACATCACCTGGGACGATCCTGAATTGAGGCTAATTCTAGAAAACGACCCATCGACCATTACAAATCCATGGCTTGAATCTGTGCCCATAGCATGCGCTCGTGTTGAAGCACTCAAATCTCACGGTTACCGAGAGCAATCGCTTCGTTTGGCAGTGGCCATCGTAAGAACTTTAAAACGCCAACAAGAACATTGGGACAACTGTAGCGGTAATAATCCAGGCTGCTCGATTTGTAACACACACGACCCCACAACTAGCAATGAAGCTTGGATTGGCAATCCGTTCGATCCCATTGGATCGCTGTTTGACACCCTCATGGAGGCCTCCGCCACTCCGGATCCTAAATACATTGATAAATGTTGTCGAGCCGGAAGGTGCATTTGCATGTTCGATCCTATTGACGCATCGCAATCACTCACAGCGTCTAACTTTAACAATCCGCTTGTGGTACCAAGCTTCCATGATTGTTTCAGTTATTTCGATCAACATCAGCAGCGTTTTAATGTTTCCCTGCCATTGTCGTGTACGTCTTCAAATAGGCGCCTCGCTAGTTCTTCCAACCAAACAAACAGTGCACCTGAAAAGCCCACTTATTACCATGTACCCGTACCCGGACGTCGTAGAGAGAGCTATTTGACACTTGCTGTTGAGGCAGCTCTTATAGCCCTTGGTCAATATAGATCGTTGCCATCAAACGGTAGCGCGCACGAGAAAGCTATTCGCCAGGAAGAGAGATTGATATCGAAATTAGAAGAAATTGAAATGGATCAAATACTGATTGATGTACATCAACGCCAAACAATATTTTTGTTGCAAGGCGGACCGTACAGTGGGACTTGCTGCAATGTTTATTCCGATCGTGCCCCATTACACACTTTTGCACACTACTTATTCAACGCACTAGTTGATTATAATCCTGAACTGGCTTATCGTGTCGGCGTACACGCTCTCAAAATACCAATGGTCACTCATGAAGACGTCAATGAAGAATCTGATGCCCTTGTGCCGAATGGCAATGTTGTGCACAATGGACACATCATTTCTAACGCTCAACGCTCTATTGACTTTGCCCATATTCAAGCGAAACAATTAAGGTTGGCTGAATCTATGCTTCTCGCGGCCAAGAATGATGAACCAGCCGGCTATTTAAGAACAGTTTATAAGGCCTCCGTGAAGAACATTCGTATCGCTTCTAATCTACACAAGTTGGCTGCATTCGCCATCAAGAACTCGGTGATTAATACGACAGGCGTCAAGTACCCATCCCTTCTTAAGAAATCATACGATCTTGGAATTGAAGTACTCAAATTGACCATGTCTCCATCACCTAGCAACAGCAAAATTCGGCGTCAATCAATCTCCCACATTGTCACTTGCGCCACAACCTTAGGCTTTGACACGATGATAAAAATAATGCGTGAATGGAGCAAGTACCTGACACCTCTAGAAGCTGTCAGTATGGTTGTGGCCAACATCATCAAATCAGAGCATGTGCGCAATTTGCGCCCTCATCAGTACGCTGATTTGGAAATAGCAGCTTGTAATCTCGCGCTTGAATGTGTAGACCAGGACCCTCCCAAGTGTGCGCTCACTGCGTTGGAACTTTGCGAAAAGGACGAGCGTTCGTTCGGACGTGCATTCGAAATTGTTCTGAATGCGGGTGCGAAAGGCAAAATGGACTCAAGCCAGCTAATCAAAGTTGCCGAGTACATGGAGGAACGGAATCGAACAGACTTGGCCTATCGAGTGGCGTTGGTTGCCGTTCAAAATCTTGAAATTCCTGCCAATGGTGAACTAAATTCGGCCCCTATTCAAGATATCTACAAAACGTGTGATCTGGCCAAAAAGACGGGCGGATTCGATATGCTACTTCGACTTCTAACTAAGAATGTGACGTGTGCACCCGTACTATCAGAAATCTACACTAAATATAGACCCAAGGTCAGCTCCGACCATCTGGCAAACGTGTTGGGCTCTCATCACGCGGGGCAACCGGCTGACTATCGTCGACGATGCGGCCTCAACTATCCATCGGACACAGAGATGCATTTATGGGACCTTCTCTTAGAAGCTGCCATTCTGTCTTATGAAAGAACAGCCTATTCTAGATTAGGAAATATTTCGCCGCGTCATTACGGAGAATTCATCGACTTTCTGGATAAAGCTCGTGAAACTTTTAGCATGGCTCGCGTTGGAGGTAATGAACGCTTTGCGGCCCTGATAATTGGCATCAAGAAAACTTACAAGACCAAAAAGAAGCTCATGGAAAGACTGAAGGGCAGATTCTAAACAGTTTTCATCAAATGAAGGCTACTGTAGATAAGTTTTAGGTATTTATGTAATTTATTGAGATAATTCATCTCACCGAGCTTTTGATTGACAGAACACAAATACATCAAGATCGACCTGAGAAATAAAATCCTTAATAAACTAAAATAATCGGGTATTCTTTCAATGATCTTGACAGTGCACGCTGGTGAGTTATTTAGATCCTCTACGAATGACCATAGCCGTCAATGAAACGCCTCGCTAAACAAATGCCGACCGCATAACCAGACACTCACCATGAAAGCAACAGTGTTTTTATTGTCGCATATCTTTGAGGATGATATTATGATCAATACTTGGTTGCGAGGCTTCCAGTGAGGCTAGGTACACAATCTAGGCTACGACGAAAACGATACCACGAAACAATATGATTGTTTATTGTAGCCGGTCTACGTAGAGAGAACCCAACCAATCAAAAACATGGCAAGACAAAGAGATCAAATCACGACGTCCATGGTAATCTTCGGTCTTTGTCGACATTTATTTTGGTTAACTCCACTTAATCAATAGCAGACCAATAGTGGATCGATTCATTGTTATCACTGCAATCAGTGATAACAAGCCTCTGTTAGCTGAAACACAGCTGAGTCTCATGCGATTGCTATTGAGCGCGAAACTAGCATTGTTGCTCCTTTGTTTGATTGAATTGCACCGTCATCAGGTCCGTCGGACGATCGGACAATCACAATTCACGACGAGTGAGACTTGACTTAAAATCATCGTTCTTCGATATTGGTACCATAAAAACATTACTTTTTTCACCATAAATACCGATCAACAATCCAATCATGGCAACAATCACCGATTACGATTATCAAGACGAAGCGCACGTTATTTGTCCGTACTTCCCTGAACACATTGTGAGGCGCTCGCGTTTGGTTTATCACTTGATTCGTTGTCAAAAGCATCCCGATGCTCCAAAACTCGTATCGTGTCCGTTCAATCATACTCATCGTGTAGTCCCTGAGCAAAAGAAACAACATGCTCTTGAGTGCCCCGATCGGACCGCCTACGGCTTGAAGAAATCCAAATCGATCCACAAAGACAATCACAGAGATCAGCCCATGAAATTCCAAAAGGTCGATGAAAGGGATGAGGAGTTTGGCCAGGAAGAGGAGGGAGCTGTATCATCAAGCTAATCAGGACACATCTCAAGATGAGATATCCTTCTCACTCCAAATGAGGAATCACTCTTCAATCATCCGCTCATATTTCCTTTCAAATGCATAGAAAACCTCACACTCACACCGTCACTCTCTAAAGTAAGGCTGCCCTACAATCATACGCACATCTGCACACACTCGTTCAAATAATTCCACACCATATAGTCGTGATAAATATCCATCATATTGTCGCTACCAAAAAACCGACCATATAATAAATGTATTTCAAACAATAGATATATGAAAACATATAAATGATACAAGAATCGATCTCTAAATGTCGAGTTATTCGAATGTTGATAGTTTTCTCAAAATGGCCTTATCAGTTCTCCGTCCAGAAAATATCGAACAATTCTATTCTGGACAGCGGAATGATAAGGATACTTAGAGAAAAGATGATTTTTTGTCGCAGGTCTTTCTTTATGTTGGTCACTTTGTTGTCGAATAAAAGTACGCGATATCCTACCGTGACGTGATCGAGACACTTTGAAGTGGTTCACACTATAGAATGTAGATTTTTTCCTCTGCGCTTGAAATATACAACATGTGTTGGTGATTGTTTTTTGGATTATCTAATTCGCACTTCTTTTATTACATCGTAGCTTTTATTTTGAATAGTCTCATGCAAATTTGATTTTATTAGTTAGACTAGAATTGTGGTAGTTCTTTAACAAATCTGGATAAATGTGTATCATAACATTTGTTATATGTGCGCGCCTCAAGACAGCACAATAGTGAGTGTGATATGTGGGTGGGTGGGTTTGTTTGCGTGTGTGTGTGTGAGAGAGAGAGAGAGAGAGAAAGAGAGCTAGCGAGAACGAAAGAAAGCTTACTGTTCGCGTGCAAGTGTGAGTGCGTGTGTCTCGGTGAAGTCGAGATTCTGGCGAAGCTACTGTGTGGCAAGTTTGTGCCAAATGGTATATTCTAGTGCGTACGTGTTATGAAACGAGGCCCAAAAGGCCGAGACCGTTCTGTTCTATCCTGACAAGACTGCTACTCTATTCTATGCTGTGCTGTGGTACGTTCCGAGCCGTCTCGAGCTTTGTATGGCTCGACGCTCAATGCTTTGTGCTTTGTTACTTGGAGCGCCCCAATACACACGCACACAAAGCAGCGGCATATCGTAGTGCGAGTCAAGGGACCCAAACGAGTGTGTGCGTGTGCGCGTCTGGACGCGAAGGATGCCAGCAGTCAAGACTGCTTGCTATGTGTGGTGTCTGAGACCTGCAATGTGTGTACGCGTGATGCTCACTCACACTCAGTTTGACGGCACATTGTAATGGTTAGGAAGTAGTGTCAGTGAAAGTGGTACAATCTCTCTCTTCTGTTAATATATCTAGCTTAAAATGTACTATCACAAAGACTCGCAGGCTCGCAATTGTGCTTTGCTTGCTCGCTTGTTGGCAGCTTCGTCGTAGTCGCTTCGCAGCCTAGCTTTTTCGCTCTTCACTCTCTTATGCCCTGCTTGCTTCGTCTCTGGGCGCCTCATTTTCTCTCTCTCTCCCTCGCTACTTCTCGTCAGCTTTAGCTTGCTGACGTCAGAATAGCGCTTGCTTCGCGTTCTTTCTGACAGCTCGCACGTGCACACCACATATGTACACGTTCAGTTACCAACACAGGCATTCAGACATGAAGCAAGTGGTGCGCAATCGCTGTTCACTCTCTCTTCCTTTTCGGTGCTCGTTCAGTCAGTGTTCTGTTATCGCAAACAGCAGCATGGCCAGGCGTCCCGACGTATATACACACTGGCACTCGGTACGATCGACCGAACCGAGATACACGCACACCTACTGCTAGGCTTCATCAATGTGTGTGTGAGTTTGGATTTGGCCCACTGTGGATTTTCAGTGTACGAGCTCTTTGCGAATCTCCGAAAGAGACGCCTGGCGATCAAGCTGGCGCCCGTTTCCATGCCTCACGTTGGCTTTTCATCAATTGCAAGGCTGTGCAATCTTTCTCTCCCTCACGCATCGTCACATGTTGTCGTGCGTCGCTAGATTCTCCATGGAACAACTTCGAAGAAGACGCGTTTCTTTCTTGCAGCTCCTCGTTCTCTAACGACATGAGCAAGAAGCAAGCGAGGGGGCGTGGCGCTCACAAAACAGGCATCGGCAGGCGTGGCTTGAATTGGGGTCATCAGCGAATAGTTTTGTGTGTGTGTGTGTGTGGCTTGCAATGAAGAGATGCACACAATGAGAGCGCCCCCGGGAGACGGCACACACAGTCAATGCATCAGGTCCATGGCGTAAGCGAGTGCGTGTGCCACAAATGGTTCAACGACGAGAACACGTACACGCTGGGGCTCACAATGTTGAGCGTATACACACTATGTGAGCCGACTGGCGAACTGGCAGGCAACTCGACGAGTAAAAATACAAATGCGACCGCTATCTTTGAGGCGACGTTCGGACATGGCTGGCGACAAACATCGCTGGTGCTTCGTTCGCCAATATCGTCCGACGTTTGGCTGCAAGCAGAAATTGCACAAGCAAGCATTGCGCGCCACGAGCGCATTAGATCGTGTTACGAGGCCCCATTCTTTCCTGCGGGCGCTCATTCTCTCTTGTCGCTCGTTTGCCTGAGGCCAACGAACCCGCCCGCCCAAGAGGCAATCCACTGGAAACTCTAACAGCTGCGTTTGTAGTTCAATGTGTGCGTGCTCTATCCGTCCCCCTCTTTTTTTCGACTCTCCCCCCACTTCCCCACCAAAGCTCATCAGGAAAGCGGCCTACGACGACAATGTTTGGGTCCACTAACGCTAGCAACGTCGTTGAGCAGCCCAGTCGCTGACTCAATTGTCACTGACAAAATTACATTGCCAAGATGAAGCGCGCTTGCTGTTTTTAGTTACACGAGCACAATAAACTCTGACACGTATCGCTGAGTCATTTGGGAGCGTCATTCGGGAGCGTCATTCGGGATAAATTGGCCCAAATATCGAATTCTTATAACTCGTGTAAAACTATTCCGAGCAAACTAGTATTGTGATATACAATACTAGTCTGCTAGTGCTTTTAATGTTTCTTCTACAGTTTCTACAGGAACTTGAGAGTGTACTCTGGTGATCTTTATTCGTCAAACGTTTTTACTACGCTCACATTAGTGAAGAACTAACAAGTTCTAAGCTCTTTGCATGGCTCAACACAAATGTCTCACGGGCTTATTTTATTTCTATTTCATACACATCATATCGCATCGCATGGGCGTGATATCCGAGATTAACGTAGTGTCTTGCATGTCTCATGGTTAGCATCAAACATGTGTGCTATCTTAGTCTGCCCATCTCTCTGTCTGTCGACCATTGGAGCGATCAACGGTGATGATGCAAGCTCCTCTCGCCAGCCTTGGACTTGGCATATGACACTGAGTACGTTAGGGCCAACACTGAAGATTTTATTCTCGTCACCAACAGGCACATTGGTCGCGAAAAAACTTACAAACATCGTAATAAGACTTAAGATCTGTGATTTCTGAATGGACGCTAAACAATGTTCCGGCTGTTTCAATCGCGTAGAGTATAGACCGGCTATAACTTAATTTATTTCGGTTCGCTTGAAGATGGAGAATCTTCTTGTTTCTGTGATCTCAAGCGATTATTTTCTGATTCTACGGAAATTATCCAGATCTCAATGAATCGTGTATGAAAACATGAGGATGACTGGAATTTTTATAGCGATTTGCAAAAATGAAACACACAGTCGTCAATGTGCGCATTGAGTTCACAAGATGGTTGTTAATTCCTTAAAGAGCACGGTGCTGTCTGATTCTGTTCACTAACTGATAGAGCATTCTATAGACATTCTGTCTAGTATTAAATTGGAGACAAGACAATTCGAACTGAACGTAAGCTAAATTCGATTCGACAAAGTTATTATTTATCTCCGACGTGATACTCAGTAAGGGTGTTGCATTAGAGTTGGCAGATGCGTGCAATCCTTCGCGGCGCCGGCCAGCAATTGACAGTGTTTCTAGCACACGGCGAGACAGGGATGCTCAATTTGAGGCCGCAGCGTACGTCTAACACGTACATCACGAACGAAGTTACCCACATACAACGGAACGGAAGACTAAGGCATTTATGTGTGCGTGTGTGTCTGTTGTGAGCAGCACAACAATTAGAGTCAAAATCTAGCTCTAGCAAGGCTCTCAATGTTGGATTTTCAACTTATGTTCGCTAAAGTGGTGCTCACTAGTTTTCCCCAAGCACGCACATGAATGAATCTGGCGAGCAAGCATTCCATTCGGCTATATGACTGTCTGTCTGCCTGCCAATCTGTCCATATAACAGTGTGCCTGTGAAATGCATCATGTCAGCCAAACATAACAACATTGCGCCACAAAGCCATTCAACACACAGACATGGGCACAATAGACTATCGATGCTGATCGGCTCACAATGGGACGTTCGAGTAGGCTAGGGTGGTCCCGATTGATACCGTTGAGCGTATGAACTAATGCTCTGCTGCTGTTTCTTATGGTCGGGACCTAAACCAGCTGAGCCGACCAACAAGAACACAAGCGTGATCGATGTTATTGTGGCCGCTTTGGTCCATTGTTATTGTTGTTGTGCATGATGCAATTTAGTGTGCTCGTGCATGCTAAAAGAAATGACCCAGACAGTTTATAACAATGTCTAGTCTCCCATTAACGAAATCAGAAGAGAGACAAATCCCGAATGGAAATTTTCGGTTGACTGAGAATAACTCTTTCTTGCTGTGGGTGACTAACTCTCCCGGTTCCTGCTGGTCCAAGCGTTGCGAATGACATATAGGCGTGGGTATGACATGAGATAATCAGACGATAAAGAATAGTTGATATTTATTTAAGGTGGTTTTTTTGTAATTAAAATTGCGGTAAACTTAGAATGTAAAGGTGGACGCAGATTTCGACTCAAGGAGAGGAGAGCAAAAATAAAAGCGTAGGACACCCGGGATTCCCAGGTGGTCTCCCTCCCAAGTACTAACCGGGCCTGACGTTGGTTAACTTCGCAGATCTGACGGGATGCGGTGCTTTCAACGTAGTATGGTCCTACGCGGTGTGACGTGCAGTAAAATGCTATGTCATTGTCAATTATTGAATATTCACCATGTAAAGACCAAGTAAAATCCAATGAAGTACTTGACAGTTTAGAAGAATGATAGTTGATTTGTTCTTACATGGCGCTGAATTCTCTTTCAGCTTTTACGTTTTCACAAAACTCGCAGAATCTTTACATGGTGAATATTCAATAATTGACAATGACATAGCATTTTACTGCACGTCACACCGCGTAGGACCATACTACGTTGAAAGCACCGCATCCCGTCAGATCTGCGAAGTTAACCAACGTCAGGCCCGGTTAGTACTTGGGAGGGAGACCACCTGGGAATCCCGGGTGTCCTACGCTTTTATTTTTGCTCTCCTCTCCTTGAGTCGAAATCTGCGTCCACCTTTACATTCTAAGTTTACCGCAATTGTAAACAATCTCGATCATTAAATTATCGATATTGAATTAAACTTCACAAGTTTCAGATGATATTTTATTAGAATCTAAACAAGCATAATATTTGTCATCTTACTAGTGATCATGGCTATAAGAACCACTTCTTTGCACTGCGGAATGCGATCACGATCACACTCCATGTATGTTACTAGAGAATTCTAATGAGAGGTAATGCAATAATCTGAGCTATTACAATAGGAGAAAGTTTGATTATGTAAACCATCGACCACGGTGATTGCTACGGTCGAGCAGGTGCATTGAACAATGTTGTTCCTATGATGGTTAACGCCTACGTGCATCCCGCATTCTCAATCACAGAATTTTATAGTGAGCACAATATCAATGTCACAGTTTGAAAAGACCATTTCAAAGTGAGCCAACATGACAGATGAATCAGCAATAGCAGCTAGTTTATTGCGATTCAATTTCCGTTCTCAATTCTAAATTCTGGTTGAATTTTTCGATTGAACATCAATCCGTTGTATGAGTTTCACTCGAAAAATTGAAACCAGATGAATTCGATGGTAGTATATTTTTTTGTGCCTAAACAAACAGAGGCTTTTTATACCGATAATAGTTGACCATTGTTGACACTGTTGTTACACTGAATAGCGGTCGTTAACTCCTTTCTGATGATCATTCATGTTTGATTTCGCCATGCAGGTATGCAGCCATGCAAATCATTTTGTAGTTTTCAATCGTGTGATTGATCGGCATAGTTTCAGTATTGTAAATGCATCATAAAAATAAAACTGATCGTAACTGAATTCAGTCGTCCATGCTAGATTAGAGCTTGCAGGATAGTCGGCAAGATATTCGATGATAATAATATCCGAAAGAGACGATGAAATATTGAAATATATATATATATCTTAGTATGAATGCAAATGGCTGCAACGATTCTCAAGTCGATGTATTGCTAATTTGTATTTTATTACTATCTAATCACATATGTTCATCAGATGGAGACAATGTAGGCACCGCAACGGGTAACACCAGTCCCGGAAGATGGCCTCAAGTACGTGTCGAGCAAGGTATGGTGCGCGGTATCACCGTTAACTATCCAAGTGCGGAGAATGGCATGACAAAAACGTTTGCAGCCTTTCTCGGAATTCCGTACGCGAAACCGCCCGTGAAATCGTTACGTTTCAAAGTAAGTCTGTTAAACCAATATATTCTTGACACTACCGTGTGAGCCTCATACACAAGTGAGCGAAAAATATGTTCAATAACTAAATGAATTATGCAAATAATCCACATCGCAGGCTCCAGTAGCGCACCCCGGATGGAATGATCGTGAAATGCTCGAATGCAATATGTTTCGCAGTGCTTGCCCCCAATACGATGTACGTGGATCAATCATTGGCAATGAAGACTGCCTGCATTTGAATGCTTACGTTCCGTGGTCGTCCGATCAACAGTTCAATAACAAAAGTGTCTGTATACATCGAGCTTATTCATAAGCAAATTTGAATTTAATCATTTCGTCATTCTTACGACAACATAAGCATTTTCTGTTCTCAACCAAAGTCGAAAACAAAATATTCGGTAATGATATTCATACAGGGAGAAAGTTTCGATAATGGCGATAGCTCAATCTACGGGCCGGCACGTTTCGTCGATGATGGTGTGATTTTAGTTACTTTTAATTATCGAATCGGAGTGCTCGGATTTTTGAGCTCAGGCGATGATCTGTTGCCTGGAAATTTCGGTCTCAAAGATCAGCGTTTCGCACTCGAGTGGGTGCATCGAAACATCGCCAATTTCAATGGGGACTCATCGTCAATTACTATTTTCGGCCAAGGGTCAGGGGCTGCCTCCGTTTTATATCAAACGCTAACGCCAACTCATTCAGGCAACTTGTTCCACAGAGCCATCGTCCAAAGCGGAAGTCCTTTGTGTGATTGGGCACTCGAACGACAACCGATAACCTTTTTCAAATCAGTCGCTCACCAGGTTGGTTGCTCATTATTGTTGGACGAATTTGTCGGCAATAACAATCGCTCTTTGATTAGACGAGCTGTCGAATGTTTACGCGAAGCTCCCATTGACCAATTGCTCAAAAGTCAAACGAGCAGCAAAATACTGAGCCAATTCCCACAACGAGCAGCACCCGTTGTAGAATCCCCACACACAATTGAAGCATTCATTCTCGAGGATCCCAGAGATACGTTGTTGATGGGAAACTTTCATCATGTTCCACTGATTGCAGGCTTCACCAGCAATGAGGGTGCATTCTTCTATCCGTCCCTTGTCAATGCATTCAACTATCAATCGAATTCTCTAGAAGAAAGTCTTGTAGAGAGGCTTATCGACAGTGCAACTCCATATCGATGGAAAACAACAAACTCTTCCCGCATGCAATTCAATGAGGCTCGTAATGCAGTCAAGAACGCGATCCTCCATTCGTATTTTCAATCAGCACAATCAGCCAATTTAAGCCAAGTAGCTGTTAGTTTTATCAATGTAAGTTCTTGTAGAGGTGCGTAACATACATCCAAAACATTGATTGTAAAAGTTTCGCTTATTGATGCTCATCTTACATACTCATTCGTCGATAGGCCTCCAGTGATGCTTTATATGCCTCGTGCATCGACGAGACACTAAAGATGTATGCTCGCCATGAACCTAGACAAACTTTTATGTATCTTTTTGATTATACAGGAGGAAATACAATGACACGACTGATCAACAATGCGGCCTCACTTTCATTCAATACTGGAGCGTGTCATGCCGACGATTTGTTTTATCTTTTCTCTTTGAACATCGAACATACACTGCCGATGACGCGAATAGATCGGCGCATCAGCCAGAGACTCGTTCGTCTGTGGACTGATTTCTCTAAATTCGGGTGAGTTTACAATGAAACAGCAATATTAAATATCTCTAAACTGTGAAAATTCAACATACTGACTACATTGAGATTGAGGCATTAGGCGTTCTCCAAACTTTGACAATTATGAATATCCACGTTGGCCAATATTCACGCCTGAATCGTTGGCTTATCTACGAATCGGGATGCAACTTTTTCCTGATCGTTCCTATCATCAACGTGAGCTTTCGTTTTGGAATCGACACTTGCCCCGCTTGTTTGAGGCTACCTCACATCATCAAATCGATGAATTCATGGCCATTTCAAATAATCTGTCCTTGATTTTGAGTAGTCAAACAGACTTGAGAGGGGAAAGCGCTCAACCGCACTTGACCGACCTGAGACTTCCGTTACGCAATCGTCCAATGAGTGATGTCAAGCCTCAACGATCGCCAGGAGATACCATCAACAAGAAAATAGCCAGCATAGCATTTGGGCCAGGTGAATTAGAAGACACAAGCATTAATAGAGCTGACATTTTTGAACAAGGTTCTCATAACGTAATCCTCGGTCGATTCGCATTCACAATGACCGGCGTCTCGGTGACTTTGCTAATCATAGTTGTTTGCCTTATTTTAACATTGTATGTACAAAGAAAACGACAAACTTTCAACACTTGGTCCACTAATGCAGCATTTGAAGATGGTTCGCGATTTGGCGCGTTTGGCTGCGCAAACAATCGACTATCAACTATAGATATAAGTGACTCGACGGTCATACCAGCCACATTGACGTTACTCTATTGAACTCATGTGTCTTATCAAATATCTCTAATAGAACAGCATCTAATTGACACAGTTGAATCGATCATGAATGGTGGTGAAAAAGTTGAGCTAAGAGTTCTCTCCTCTCTTCACAATCTTTCTACAGACATGAAGAAAGCTGGATGACATATTTATTTAGTTAAAGTCATCATCTGGCTCATAATTTACTGCTAAACTTCTGATGATCCGATTCTTACTCCTACACTATGGGTAGTGTGTCACTAAACTATACAACACAATAAAAATATAGTTGTAACGAAAAATTAATCAATTAACACAAAAGGCTTTGATAATTCACTCAATTGTTGCGAAGAATTTCTCCCTTGAGTGATATTTACAATATGAAGGGGAATAACACGAGCTTGGTAAGTGTAGATTCATGTTGCTTAACTCGCTCTACAATTATGTATAACTGTTTTTCGTTTCAGTTGTAATTGTTCTGAGTTTAAAACACTACTTGAAACCTTTGTTTCTTGTAATATCCCATGTAAATCTAACGGACGAACAATAGTTTTTGGCGCAATTAACGGGCTTGTTAACAATCAACTCTTATCTATTTCTCTCGTGCGAATTGAGTTTGATTCGATTCGTTTCGTTCCGTGTAGTTCGACTTCGTTCGTGATTCGTTCCGACTGATGTTCACAGCGCAGAATCGATTTGCGTTAATGTTATTTGTCTTCAAAGATCTGCGTTACGCATGAACTGATTGCCTTCGCTATTTTTACCTGCATATCGATAGGTCAAGCGTGAGAAAACTCCACGCGGTTTGGGTACCTCATCGTGAGTGCCATTGCCTATCACAACAACATTCTTGGAGTCTGTAGTGATTTTTTTAAAGCCCCATCTATGTGGCTCAATTTGTCATAACGTGATCCAACGTTGGTCACACTATCAAATAACAATCTTTCTCATGAACTTCTTGGCGCTCTTGCGGTGTAACTTGGGCTAAATCTAAAAATTTCAAAGGCTCAAGATGGCATATGATGTAGAGTCGAAATCGTTCGTACTCTTGCTCATCGTTGCTGTTGTTATCATTGAGTTCCAAATTGTAAGTGAGGTTGTCATTGAATGACGTCAAACGTTGATGTAGATTAATTACGTCAGGACACACGATCATACAGAATTCTAGCTGTGAAAAACATTGACTCAATCGTGTGATCAATTGCTCACAGTCAGTGAATCTAATCTTGTTGCAATAGACCTTGAATTGGGTACTAACTGGACGTCTTCGTCCAGCGAGTTGTTATCAATGACAAGCTCGACCAATTCAACAAATCTCTACAGACATAAAGAAAGCGGGATGATCTATTTATTTAGTCAAAGTCATCATCGGGCTCATAATTTACATCTGTTGATCCGGTTCTTAGTCCGCCAGTAACTGTTGTCGGTGTGTTTGTTGTTGCTGATGCAGTTGTATCTTGTTGCGGAGTCGTACCCGGATGATTAGAGGATTGGGTGCTCACTGTCTCGGAATTGTTAACTGTAGCTGTCGTTACCGAGGTGCGTGAAGATTGTTGTGGTATAAAGTTCTTACGGCATATTGGGCATGATGCATGCTGATAGGGCGAATAAGAATAGAGATCATCAGATTAATTATCATCGCAATCAGGTTAGTGAGAAAATTTGAGAATTGAAGAATAAACATTGTGTGTATACTTACCAGTGCCAGCCATGGAGTAATACAATCTGGGTGGAAAGAGTGCTCACATGGTAATTGTTTTGCCTTCTCACTCACTTGAAAGTCCTCCATACAAACGGTACATTGGAGTCCTTGCTTTTTAACCTGTTCCTCAGTAATTTCGACAGTGGTCAATTTATTCACTTGCTCTTTGGGCATCGGTGGCGGTCCACTGCCCGTGGAGTCTAGATTATTGAGAAGTTGAGTGATTACTGCATCAAAGCCGGCACTTCCCCAAGCATAGTCTCCCGGAGCACTGTGCAAATTTAAGAACGGTATCGGCAAGTCAATGTTAATCAATCCACGCGATGCATTGCCTCCAGTGACGCCTTGCTGAGATGTGCCAAAGGATACCCCAGTCAAGAAATCATTGAGTACATCAGCTAACGATTGATTCGAATCGATAGTTAAGGATATGGGCGCTTGTGGTCCGCCGTCTGGGGCTCGAGCCGAACCGGAGGCAGTGTTAGTAGAACTAGAGGTCGGATTTGTGCGACTGCTGCTGATCGTTGTGGTTCCAGTGGTAGTCGCAGAGCTGGTGCGACTATTGGCCGCGTTGTTGCTAGTGGACGGCACTGTCCGGGGCACTAACTGTGCCGCATCTAAACCGACAAGTCCAAAAATTTGAGCTAGAGGATTCCTAGCAAATTCCATGCTGTCAACCTCACTATTATCGTCTGATTCATCACTAGATCTATGGGTCTCATTTTCGGGACGATTAGAGGACCCTTGACTCGTAGATGTTATCTCTTCAACGAATCCAGAATGACAGGTCGGACAAGTAAACTCTGGCAACAAACTAGACGCGCTTATGCGTATGTGGCAACTGTGACAATAATAGTTCGCCATATTTGAAGCGAATAATTGGTCAAATATTATTTAGAAAATGATGAAGGCCTAATCGAATACAGATGCTTAAATAAAACAAACAAGATAAATAATAAAAAGATTGACTTCGATGCAATCTAAGCGAAAAATTACATTTCGAATTCCTGCAGGATGAAACGAGCTAAGCGGCTGATTCAAAATTCTAGCTAAACCGAAAAAACTTTTCCACAATCTTTGAGTCATTCTATAATGGCCTATCCAAATGTTAATTTTATTTATATACTTGCCGGACTTCAACTTTGTTCTGAATGCACCTCGTTAAGTGCGCAATATTTGTCGACTTACGTGTGCGCAATGAGCCAAGGCATTACTTAGTCTATCATTATACTCGAACGTTATTATCTTGTGATATTTCTCTGATAACAATGAGAGTAGTAGAAAAATCATTCGTCAAGAATCTTCGTCATAAAGTCGAATGCGATCGCCATCCTGACTATGGGGATGTTAACCAGTTGATGATTTCTGGGGTCGAACAGAAAATCATTATGATCAAATCTACCATCAATTCGGTAGTTGGTGAGGACCATTTCCTTCAGGGCCCCTCTCAATTGACTCACCTCTTCATTCGTGGAGATGCCATCCTTTGCGGAATGAACTATCATGATAGTTTTGTGCATAACTTCACCGCGCCTAAGTCGTGGTCTAATCTCCGATGGAACATCTATAAACTTGTTTATTTCTTGTTGTGAAGTAATCATGTTATTCAAGAGATGTTTCATAAACGCACGGCTTGTTCGTCCACACGAAAAGTCTTGAACAAATAGTTTAGACTGAGGCGACATCACCGGATTAGAAGAAATGAAAAGTTTCAACTTAGAGAAGAAACTTTTAGCGATTCCATTTTCCATCTCCGGAAACGGGCCATCTCTTTCTGCCAGGTACTTATCAAACATTTTCAATGCTTTCTTCTGCACACTGTCTCGTTCTCCCGAAAAAACGGTAGGTGCCATAAGTATGATAGGTCTCAAAGAAAGAGCATACAACGGAAACAATTTGAGCATTCGCATCAGCGTTAGGGACGAAACTGAGTACGAAACTACGCCCATAGTGGATATTTCTGTTTTGTTCTTGACGTATTCAAATATACCAGTCAGATCATATTTGGCGACATCATCAACATCGAATTTCCAGTATTCAGCGAAGGATGGAGACTGAGGATTTTTCCACGAATATTCGTTACCACGCAAATTAGCCAGCCAAACATCGTAACCATGATTAGCGAGCGAGAATGCTAAGCTGCTCGAAATCTTTTCGCCACTAACAGTAACATTGTTGACAATCGCCATCATGGCCTTTTCATCGCTTAATTTCTTAATCGCTAGCTTTGGCATTGTGTTGTAAAACATCTCAGATGTATTTTGGTAATGAGCTTTGAACGATGGATTGATGTTTGTCACCCAACCACCAGATGTGCCGAGCAAACCATGTAGCAACACATAGGGTCGCCCGAGCATTTTTTTAGATACAGCTGGATTCACAATCCTGTGCAAAGTCAGTGCATAGTTATCTCCAGTCATGACAGTATGCTCTTCGATTGAATAACCATGCAATTTACTTGTTTCAATCTAAGTGGAGCATAGATGGAAGAAAAATTCATTGATTAAATTATTCTAAATTGGCTACGGTAATATCTGAAACGATTTCTGGAAACTTACAGTCTTGCAGGTGTCAGGCCTCTCATAGACCTGAGATGAAGCACTCTGCGTACATATCTCTAGAGTAATTATAAAAAATAGAAAGATGTACAGTATTGCACGATTGTTCATGATTGGTATCAGTATGTATAGTACGCTTATCGTAAATTAATGAACTCGCCCGAGACGATATTGAGAATGTTCGATTGCAAAGATCGCTCGAATCAAGACATCAACAACCAGCATTTAGCAAAGCTAAATATAGCTCATAGCATTCGTTTGTCAAATGCAACAAGCGCCTCCACAAAAACAAGCAAAACTAACAAAAAATGACATCAAAATAGGCATGCCTTACTATAATTACTATGCTGCACTATGCGATCAATTTAACATGAATTTAAATCATGAACTATCCTGAGAAACAAGTTGAAGCACGGTCTTATCACAGATTATTTATTTCTTTAATTACTTATTTCCACACTGCGCTTGATTGATGTCAGAATTATCAAGTCGTAAGATCGAACTTGATTCACTGATCTCAAGCTTCTGAATCATAATCCATCTTTTATGATGAAAATCATAATACGCCTCAACTTGTTTGCAAAAAGCCATAACTCGGGCAAGAATGGTGAATCTGCAGATTTCTATCGGCAGGCATTGTGATCAAATCGCGTCTGAACATCAGCGTCCGATTGTCGATTTGCTTTTGTTTTTCTCTAATAACGTCAATAATAAAGTAATTTGGTTCACACACCCATTTGCTAGAGAGCAGTATAATCAATGAATGGAGCTTATGTTGTTGGTAAGCTATATTACATAATTACAAACACAGATACTTGTTAGTGATAAAAACTATACACCATTGTAAGAATCCCCGGTTGACATTTCAATATTCGAAGCACAATAAGCATCATAGACGAGATACAACAGTCAAAAAACGCACACCATGAAGATCAAGCTAGCTTCTGAGCATAAGACGTGTGACTTGAGTTATATCAAACTACCTAATACGGAAAAAAATCCATCAAAGAAAAATTCATCATGGTCCAGAAAAGAGCTCCTGATGATTTGGTTCTTTGTAGCGGGCGTGTTGATACTAGCCACTCTTCAGTCTCCTTGGGTTCCATGGACAGATGAAGCGATAGAATGCGAATCGATGATGCCATTCGATCCATCATGCGCTACGCAGCATCCGTTGTGTGCCGAGCAAGTGCACTTATCGATGGGCTCGAACCCGAAACAAATGTACGTGACATTCTCGACAAGATTGCCCGCAGCTTATGGGTGTTACATCAACTATCACGCAAAATCCCTATATCGTAGACCAAAGATTTCACACAAGCCCGTCAGAGCTATTGCGACCTACTGGTCCTCAACTGGAGAGAATGGTCTATTCTATCATAGTCATTCAAATAATGATGTAAGTCAAAAAACTTTGATAACTTACAGAGCGTTAATGAATGATTTGGCCCAGGGTGTCACGTATAAATATCAAATATTTTGTCGTGGCAAAAGCAATCAGACCTATCCCAGTGCAGTGTACTCGTTTAAAACCAGACCGTCGAACAAAACTTCGGCCAACCTTGCAGTATATGGCGATTTGGGTCTCATCAATGCTAAATCTATACCTCATCTCAGCAATGATCTTCAACGCGATATGTATGATGCAATAATTCATAATGGAGATTTTGCTTATGATTTGGATACGGACAACGGAAAGCGTGGAGACGAATTCATGAGGAGAATGGAGCCTATGACATCGCGTGTTCCGTACATGACAAGTGCTGGCAACCACGAGATCAAATATAATTTCAGTCACTATGACAACAGATTCACCATGATCAACCAGGATGGAAAAATGAACAACTTCTATTATTCATTCGACATCGGCCCAGTGCACTTCATAGCTATCAACACAGAGTTCTACTACTTCCTGGATTATGTCGGTATCGTACCCTTGTACAATCAATATAAATGGCTCGAGGAAGACTTGCTTCGTGCATCTGGTAAAAGAGAGGAACAGCCTTGGATAATTGTATTCGGGCACCGTCCTTTTTATTGCAGCGTTGACGACAATGACGATTGCACTAAAGGCGCAAATATCATCCGCAAAGGCCTTGGAGGGTTCGTACAAGCATTTGGATTGGAAAAGTTGTTCTACAACTTTGGTGTTGATGTCTTGATTTGGAGTCATGAGCACGAATATGAAAGATTCTTGCCCGTGTATGATGAAAAAGTTTACAATGGAACGACAGACCCAAAGGACCCATACCTCAATCCACGTGCTCCGGTTCACTTGATCACTGGTTCGGCAGGATGCCAAGAAAATTTGGACCGATTCAACAAGACTGCGAAGTCTGGTTCAGTTAAACGAGTATCTGATTATGGTTACACACGTTTAGTGGCTACGAAAAATGAGCTCAGATTTGAGCAGGTGTCCGCAGACAAATTGGGAACGATTTTGGACAAATTTGTCGTGTCTAAATCAAAACAAAACTTCCCTTTGAGCCGTAAAGGGATTGATTTGTAACGTTGAGACACGGCAATAAGTAGCGATATCTTTTTAAATGATTGTTTTCTTCATAACGTGATACATTTATCTCATATATTCACCAAGACTGTGATGAGTTTTGAAACTCTTCATACAAAAACGCAGCTAAGTAAAAACTAAATGAAAAATTTGCTTGGACAGAAAAAAATTGTTTTTTTGCTATTGTGAGCTAGTTTTTCTTTATACCCTGCATTACAGTTAGGCTAAGAAATATTTAGTTTTCGCATATACTGATTAGATATAAAGAAAGGATGGAATCACTTGAAAAAGCCACAACTCGCGAGAAATGTCTCTTGCGTTGCCACCAGCAATCTGTCGGGTGAATGATACCTGACATAATTAATCGATTCCACGATATGCAACATTTCAACATCGAATATCATGGAATCAATTCGCTTGTCAGTATGGAATAATTTGTTGCAATTGCCCCTTTTGCTCTACTTGCTCATTCAAGGATTAAGTTGGATCGACGATTGAAAAAAAAACAGAAATTTCGAATGGCGCGCCACTATTTACGAACATTCGTAAGACAGGTGAAATTGTATGGCCACGTCTATTAAAATTGACGTCGCTTATGGTGAAGTAATGACACAATCAACACCATCAACAATAGTAACCGGTCCACGCCCCAGGCTAATACATTATCCAAGACTCATAACTACATCAGATGCCCTCTTGAAACTATATCAATGAAAATATCAAACAGTTGAGCTCTCAAGATCGCTGTTGCCATCTGTGGATTGCATGTACCAAAGCCTCTCAAGGTATGGGCACTATCACAAACGATACCAACAATAATGACTATAACAAGGGCTGGCAATATGAGAAGATCACTTTGGATCGGGGCGCATCTGGTTTGGGATTCACAATTGCTGGCGGTACGAACAATCCTGTTTACGAAAACTATCCGAGCATCTACGTTACCAAATTAATACCGGGCGGCGCCGCAGCCAACAGTGGTCGCCTTCATGTCAACGACATCATCCTCAAAGTTGGAGATGTTGATATGATAAAAGTTCCTCATTCTACTGCAGCAGAGGCTCTCAAGAATGCTGGACAAAGGGTTAACCTACTTGTAAAGAGACGAAGAACAAATAATAACACCTCGAATGTAGTCGAGATCGATTTAAAGAAGATAAACAACGGCCTCGGTATGTACATAATCTCTCTCTCTCTCTCTCTAATTTGTAATCTTTCTTGTGCTATCTATGGAAAAAATGATCATAACGATGCGAAATTTTATTCTATTTATATCTTGTAGGATTTAGCATCGCTGGCGGCATTGGCAACGAGCACATTCGAGGCGATCCTAGCATTTATGTAACTAAAATAATGGAAAACGGTTCTGCCCACCTGGACGGTCGCCTTGATGTTGGCGATAAATTGGTGAGCGTTAACAATGTAAGCTTAGAAAACGTAACTCACGAGGAAGCTGTTGATATACTTAAATCAACGCCTCATCAGGTACATCTAGTTTTCGAGCGTTGTAAGATTCCTGCAAATGAGTTCATTAAATTTGAAACTAAATCGACTAATAACCTGAGCGAGAAGAAAGTCATGTCCACCGGTACATTAAGGACGTCTCAAAAGAAGTCCCTATATGCTCGCGCCATGTTCGATTATGATCCGTCGCGCGACTCTGGCTTACCCAGTCGAGGCTTGGCCTTTAAATTTGGAGATATACTACACATAATCAATGCTTCAGATGACGAATGGTGGCAAGCGCGTAGGGTTCTTGCGAACGGCAACGACGACTCCGTCATTGGAATAATACCATCCATGAAAAGAATCGAACGCAAAGAGCGCGCTAGGCTCAAGACTGTCAAATTTACAGGCAGAAACGGCTCCGATGCAGCGCTGGATCGAAGAAAGAAAAAAATATCATTTTCGCGACGTTTTCCGTTTATGAAATCATCGCGAGAAAATGTTTCCAATTTAGACGATTACGATGATTCAGAACTGTATGGAGCCGGATCCAGAAACTTTCTTGCTTCCAGTTCTACCACAAGTATTAATAATGACACCGCACACAGTGAGGCGGGAAGTTATCGGGGACCCGAGGACACTGTCATATTATCTTACGAGCCAGTCGTTAGACAAGAAATAGACTATGTCCGACCTGTTGTTATATTTGGTGCCTTAAAAGAAGAATTGGAGCAAATCAACGATGATCTTACAAATGATTTTCCTGAAGAATTCGCATCATGTGTACCGCACACAACACGCCCTCGGCGAGACAATGAAGTCGATGGTCGCGACTATCATTTTGTTACCTCACGAGAACAAATGGAGCATGATATACAGAATCACTTGTTCATAGAAGCTGGCCAATATAGAGGAAACTTGTATGGGAAATCAATAGCATCTGTGCGCGAAGTCGCCGAATCCGGAAAGCATTGTATATTAGATGTCAGTGCAAACGCTATCAAGAGGTTGCATGCTGCAAACTTATATCCAATAGCCATATTTTTGAAGCCAAAATCGATCGAGTCGATGCTCGAGATGAACAAACGAATGACTTACGAGGAGGCAGTTGCAGCTTACAATAGGGCCTTGAAAATTGAGCAAGAATATGGTTGTTACTTCACAGCAACAGTTCAGGGCGACAACAGTAGGGAGATATTCAACGCCGTGTTGGATGTCATTCGAGCCAATTCGGGAAGATATGTCTGGACACCAACAACCTTAAAAAAATAGAATTGAACATATGACAGAAACATTTGTTGCAAGACGATTGATCCTCAATAGCTATTCATTAATCTTTCCAAATGGAAGTTAGTCTACCAAATGATTACCCTCACTCTCGCCTTTATAGTAATTCTCAATTGAATAGTGGAGGTAGGCTTGAGGTGCCATAGCTTCATCTATATGTGGCCTCTCTTTTCAATCCTTTCAAACAGGTTAGGGTTCATGCTGTTGTTCTTTTTCTCATTTTCAATTCTTGATGACTTTTCTTCATTGATAGACTCTTGATACAACTTGGGATAAACGTTCTTCAAATACCAAGTGAAGTTATGGCAATTCAAACTTTTCCTAAGTTCTATTCTGTCTGTTACATCACCGTAATATTGTTCTCGTGAGCCTGGGTGAAACTTGTAGAAATACTCTTTGTATTCATCTAGCCAAACATTTGCGACACGCAAAGAGTTGTGGACGAACGTATCTTCTCCCGGCTTGTTTCCGTATGGACGTTGACGCCGGAAGACGTGTCCGACTCGACTACAAGGCACAATTTCGATACGACCACCGCACATCCATGTCCTGAATGACAACTCAATATTTTCGCCACCCCATACGTTCATACCGGAATCGTATTCACCGATACGGACGAAATAATCACGCTTTATGGCAAATAGACCTCCAGCCATTGCAGGAGATGGTATGGGCTGAATGAAACTGGAGTTGGTTTTCAAAAACCCGCCGGGAATGGAATCCCATTTGAAATGTAGGCCCCAATTTGTCCCACCCCGAACCATCGGCGAACCTGAATAAGTGAATGTGTCTGGATTGATTATGTCTATGAAAGGACAAACGATGGTGTCATTTGTTTCGTTGATGCGAGCGAGCAATGGTCGTAGCCAGTCAACATTCGGCTCGACATGACTATCGAAAAAGATCAAGACTTCACCTTTGGCATGACGAGATCCAAATAAACGTGACCTGATTAGCCCGGCGCGTTCTGGCATCTTGAAATATTTAACGATTGGAAAATCCAAGTATTCAGTGATATTTTCCGGAATGTAGCTCAGGTCACTGTAATCGTCTACAACAATGATCTCCAGAATGTTTTCAGGTATCTCACTTCGTAAAATCAATGTTGCGATAGTACGAATAAGTGCACTAATAGCCTCATTGTAGAAGCAAATAATTATCGATGTACTGGGCAGATTTTCAGCTCTGGGATATTTTAAGTTATTGCACAGGGTATTGCGTGTGTCCGGAAGTGGTCTCACATGACCGATTTTGTCGGAGACTAGCACATTAAATTGGTAGAGTCTGTACCCATCATCCATTCTGAGCTTTTCATGTTTGGTCGCCAAAATACTCAGCTTTTGAGTATCAATTTTATGCTGCTCTTCCGAGATTTTCTGTCTCCACGAGTTATTGAAACAACGTAAATAACTGAGTTTGTAGTTATCACCGTATGGATTGATTTCAAATTCTCCGGGACAGGTGATTGATGAATTAGAGGCTGATTTTCTATTTGTGTAGTCTAACACCAATTCATGCACGGATGTCGATGACATTAACAACCCAATACCGATGGGTAAAAAAGCTACACCGATCAGTAAGAATGTGGACAAAACAGTGCCGCTCGTGAGGATCGGATGCCAGGCAGGCAACTTTTGTTGCTTGGAATTTCCATATCCAATATTATCGACCTTTTTTATTCCACAAGCTGTTTGTGTCATAGTTGTAAATTAATGTTATGACCACTGCCCATTCTTTTGTCCATTCTATTGGCCAATTATTATAATGATGTTCTCATAGCTTATATGGCAAGAGATCACAAACGTATCGCATGGTCAGTTGTTTGTAATGACATCAATATATTGACTCAAGTTTGTCTGTCTGATCTTATTGGGTCATCTAAAAAATTCGTGGTGCCATTTGAGGGAACACTGAAATAAGATACATTCCACGGAGTTGCGCGGCTTACTCACAAGACAGAAAGACGAGCACAAATGAAAACAGCTGTTTTAGAGCTGTTGCAACACACAGTGACTAAACTTTACAAATCGAAAGTTTCGATTCGAAACCATCAGAGCAAATGTGAATAAATAAATAAACAACAACCATACAGTGAAATTTCTTTTTGTATATTCAAGATGGAGTGTCATCAATTTCTACGAAGCGTCAACATAGAAATGGATATCGATGTTTACAACGTTGTCATCGAATTACTTAGGGCTGGCGTGGCTCCAGACGCTGTTTGTTTTGCCCTTCGTACGCTTCTGCCAATTTGCGGCCACATCAAGGCATTAAGGACGAGAAGGCGAACTGAAAAATGATTTCATTCGAGGAACAATCCAGTCAATATATTTTGATGTCTGCATATAAACTCCTGGCAGTGATTGATACGAGCAACGCCGAATACCACCGAAAGCCACGATACCGATAATTGTTCCTCTGGTAGAATTTTGTGGACCTGATCCCTGTTCGATCTTTTCATTCACAACAAGTGCACTGCCTGAATCACCTTGACATATTCCTCGTCCGAATGTACCTGCACATATCTGTTTATCAGTTATCAACTCGATACCAATGAGCCATTGAATCAGACCAGTGCGCCGCCTGTAAAGATCGACACAAAGTGACCGAGGAAGTATAGGCACATCCACAATCTGAAGTGCATCGGCCATCTCGTTCCTGTGTGAAAATAAACCCCAACCAACCAGTTCTGCCTCGCCATCGTGCTCTATTCCTTTTTGTGGTAAGCACGCATAGTTGACTATATAGCGTCCATTGCTTTTGATAGGGTATATTGGCTCACGGACACGTATGAGGCCTATATCGTGACCGAACGCAGTACTTTTATATCCACTATGGATCACGAATGTTTCCACACCTACACGTCGTCCGAAATGTGTCGAACTAGATTGTCGCCAATGCAAGTCTCCAACGGCGACGAATAGTCGTGATTCTCGGCCAACCATGAACTCCAAACAATGTGCGGCTGTGAGCACGTAATACTCTGACAATAAGGTACCACCACAGAAGTGACGGTGTTCGATACCACCTGTTCCAGGCCGACTCACCAACGCTTGCAATGAAACTGACCAAGGCGAGTCACCCAATTTGGCATCAGATCCACCAATCACACGAGGTTCGAGTTTATCCAACGTGTCAGCCTTGTCCAACCCTGACTGGCCAAATTTTGTCTCAGCCTTCTCTTTGGATCTAGCCGAAAAGGTTAGATTTCCTATAAATGAAGCTAGCTTGGCCTCGCCCGCCAGAGCCATTATTTGAGCCTGTAGCCAAGCTCTACGAGAACCGATGTCGGGAAGGTCTTCAGTTGTTAGAACTGCCTCTAGAGGGTTATACGGTATTTGTTGTTGAATCGGCCTTGGTGCTTTAAAAGGATCTGTAAGTGGATCTTCATTCGAGGAACTTGACATACTTGGCCGTTCAGTTTTCGTTTTTGGTGTGGACGGCCTTCTTGTTACTCTTTTCCAGGAGCTCGATGTAGTGTGTTCGTCTTGATCGGAGTAATCGATATCTTCACCGGAATGTGGCGATTGATTCGGGTGTGATTTTCGATCAATTATAATTGTTTGGTCCAAACCTTGATCGGGTAACGCGCTGAATATTGGATTAGTTGGACCCATGAATGTTTTATCCGGTTGGTCGTAAAATCTTAATCCACAATCCTTTGCGTTGTAGTGACCGAGATCTTCAACACTTACGATCGGATCAGGTGCAACAGTCGTCGATCGAGGTCTGGTGAATCTATCGAATATTCCATATTGCCATGAACTTTCACCAACTTGTTGATCATCGAGAAGAGAGCCCGTCGTTGGGACAGATGTTTCAGTCGTTGATGAAATTATTTTTTTCGTGGTGGATGTTTCTAAGCTAGAGGGTTGTTGTATCGTCGTGTGGTCATCTCTATGCATAAGATTCAAAGATCCGGTACCATCCTTCTCGTACCGTGCGGACAAGTTGGCTAAATAATCAAATAGATCGAACTCTGGATATTCGAACGTCCATAAATCATCTTGACGAGATATTGTATTATTTGGCGTTGTTTGATTTGAATAGTGGAGAATATCTGCATTTTTTCTAACCTCGTCTAATGGGTTCGAGTGCAAACGATTTGCTACATTTGCCGGACTAGTAGACACTGTTGATCATTCCAGGGGAAAATAAGAAAATGTTAAATAGTTATGCTTCTAAAAATGATGAGAGGCGACACTTAATCATCGATTAAAAACCGCAAACTTACCAAAACTACACAGTAAAGATAAAAGTGACGAAACAAGAACGATTCCGAGCTGAGTATTAGATGATCGTTTATTCATTTTTCCTTTCGTGCGTCGAACAAAGATTTGATGAAGTATCGTTCACAGAGAGAGTATTGCTATTAATGTTGACTCAAATCATCGGCTAAGCAACAAATAACGAATTGAAACGATCACAAAACAACTGACACCACGGTTCTGAAAGCTTCTCAAGCCTTCAAGCAAACTGAGAGGCGATCTGACAAGTATAAACAACACTCATCATGGTCAAGTTTAAGGTTTATGGTTGAAGACTTCGTGGAGACCTTGGTGGTATCACCAGTTTATAAGCGCACTGACCACACAAATGGCTCTCAGATAAACCCATGGCATCTTGGAGGTTAATTTTCACTCTATGCAATCGTAGACGACATCGATTTGAAGGGTCGATGACCTGATGGACTCAGCCTGCTAAACATTAACTGGACGGAATCAAGTAAAGACCGGTTGGAAACGTGATAAATGTGATTATTAATACCGAGTCGAATTGCTTTTCTAATTGGTGAATAAATGTAAGCTCGGCGTTCGGCATTCAACTCTCATGAGATTAGATAAGGTTGAATTTTTGACAATGCAGCTCCGATTCAATCTTGCACGGCTCGTAGGGCTAGGTTTCTATCGTCGCGAAACCCACCGTGATGACGTGCACAATTCGAACAATATATTATACTTACCATCACGATAATGAATGTCCCGTCAAAGGTCCTGTATTCATACTAATTGGTCTAAAAATATAATGAAAGAACACACATTCGGCAGTTCTACATTATGGCTGCATTATGGAGCACGTGTGTCGATGCACGCCTGCGGAACAACCGCCACTCTCGCCGATTCACCGCAGTAGTGCCAAAGATTTTGCTGCGTCGACTCAGTGCTTCGGCGAGAGTAAAATATCAGAAAGCAAATAAAGCGCTGAACAAGATAGTTAATCATTGGGCTCTAGTTATTCGTGCTTTGGAAATTGCATCAGCTATTGATCACAGCAACAAAGGATATTCCGAAGGAAGTTGATTTACAAAAAGGAAGAAGAATATTCAAATCGAAATGTCGGAACATACACTTTCTAATGTTGATTCCGATTCAAACGTAGATGAAATCGAGGAGCCAAGGCTTGATCTTAGAGAGAGCGAGAATCAAGTAAACAATCCATCCCAAGCTGAGGTTGATCTTGCCACTAAAATGTTACAGATACAGCACAAACGGTTTTATTTGGACGTTAAGCAATACTATCGAGGCAGGTTCATCAAGATCGCCGAACGTATGAAAGTGGGACCGAAATCTCGTTTGCTTTTAGCTATGCCGACCGCTTTGGAGTTTCGCGATCATCTATTTTCATTCATGGAGCATTGTGAAAGACTCAGCCCGGTCAACACTGGCCAAACTGTAGAGGACAAAAGGCTCAAGTCCGAAACCATGGTCGAAGAGGATAGGTTATATTACATAGATTTAAAAGAAAACAATCGTGGTAGATTCCTGCGTTTATCTCAGATACAAGATAGAGGCGACAGAAGATTTCGCACCACACGATCCCAAATAGCGATACCAGCTCAAGGTATCAAAATGTTCCATGAGGCTCTCTCAGAGCTCTTGGAAAAATATGCCACCCCTTCAGATCAACGACAACTACCTGATGGTTCTTCAAAATCCAATAACGAAGCAGCATCGTCAACAAAAAAGGATCGTAATGTAAACGCCATGTTTCGGGCAGGAGACAAAAAATATTACTTTGATGTAGAGCAAAATCGGTTAGGAGTTTACATGCGTATCTCGCAAGTGCAAAACAATTACCGTGCGAGAATAACCGTTCCGGAAAAGTCGTGGTCTCAATTTAGAGATGCTCTAAACGATTGTATGCAGAGGTCTAACGATGAACACAATCACGTCTTATCAACAGCCAGCGACTGTGAAACAGAGGCTGGATTAACTTTTATTTAGTAGTCAAGTTTGTGGGGCTAAATATTTCGTGAGATCCAATTTTTGAATTTTTGTTTGTTTCGTAAAAACGTGCATCTTATTAATTCGTGAGAGTTTTCAAATAAAACTAAATCACTGCAGTTGTTAACCCGTATAGAGCAGAAGTTTCGTGCGATTAGCTGTCTGCTTTTTTCTTGACATATCCCAGACCTGGATTGAAGTATAAGTTGCGATCGAAAGATATACAGGTCGTTTCTAAGGCTTGCTTATGTCCTTGATCGGAAACTTTTCTCCGAATATCACGGCTGACCATGTTGAGAATATCTATCAGGTGCTTGGATTCAGCATAGTCTCTTAGGTGTTCGAAGAGGGAGCGACCAAACCAGGACCCATTCTTATCGTTTCGAACAGAGACATAACCAGACAAGCAAGAGAAGCATAAAATGAAATCAGTGCGCGTTGGTTGTATTGATTCGCCTGGAGGACCAACCCATAATTTGACCAAAGGTGAATCTGGGTAATCTAAAGATTGGAAAACTTGAGATTGGGTCTGCTGAGACGGGGGTGGAGAATCGGGTTGCGAAATAAATGGCATATCAAGTTCGCGTACGCCATAATCAGCTTTAGGCCCACGACAGGCCTGAATTATAAAAATCTTAGGCTTACCGACCATGGCCCTACAATGCTTGTTATCGAAATAGGTAATTATGTCGTTAAGGTCTACTTCAACACCGTCGACACCAATTATGCCATTACTTTCACTCCCGTGAGACATCAGTATGATAACTAAAGCGTCATGCTTAGGCCTGCAACTCGTTGATGTCTGGAGGAAACACTGTTTCATTTTATCGGCAGTCAAATTTTTGTTATGGATTATCTGGAATCCAAGGTAGTCCTGGAACATTTTACTAAATCTGAATACATCCCACTCGGAGCCCGAACGTTCAGGTAAAGTATCGAATTTGTAGTTGTTGAGAATGAGACAAAGACCTCTTGGATAAGAGCTCATTCTATAATCTTCTATAGGATCGGTATGCCATTTGAAGTCTTGCGATAGTTTGGGTGGAGTGCCGTGCTTTGCTCGTAGTTTCTTTCTATTAGGCTTATGATTGCTGGTCGACGATGGACAAGATTCGTCGACCACAACCGAACGGTTGCTTGCTGCTCTGGTCATTTGGCGTTTGATCTAGCTAATAGCTTTTGATAAGATGTCACAAGAGTTTGGAGATCGTTGAAAGAGATTGGAGTGCACACATATGGGCGGGCGTTCGTAAAGCGTGAAAGTAATTGAGTAATATCCTATATCACAAGTGTTGAGCCAATAGTCGTAGAGGTCTCGACATGAGGTCAGTGTAACCATCTGCCGCGTGTAGTGTCTCTACGACACACACGAAAGGCACTTGTAATCGTTAATTTTTGATGACAACAGTCAAAAGTCCATGGGTACGCTACAATGGTTTATCATTGTTATTAACAGAATGGAAATAGGGATTGAGATTGATCCAATCTGAAACAACAAAAAATACTCATCTTAACCGACGAAAGACTCCAACGTTTCGGATTGAATATGCGTTCATTTCGCCAGATGAAGGCCGAACTTACTGACACGCCTGCCTATTTGCACACAAATCTCTACCTACACAAACTCTTTTATGTGCTGTTTTAAACCTGATGATAACTTTACACAGACACAAGCACATATACACAAACACGCACAATTTTATCCATATACACACACACAAGCTCACATACGCTCTCGTGAAAGCCGTGCGCTCTCTTTGTGTGCAGCAAGAGACAGCGTTCCTTTCTCTCACTGCACCAGCTCACAGACATACAACATGATGATCATCAGATGTCGACGGTTTCCTACCATATCAAACATTATTATATTATCATCAGCATTGCTATTTCGCTACAATCGCTTCTATAAGTCTAATAGCCTCTATCACTGATATCATTTTCAAACGAGAGTATATCATAACGAGACACCCTAAGGAGCAAAAATTCTTGACTGAAAACACAGATTTTCACACAAACTTATCAACCGACCAACAACAATAAACCACACAGATCGCCCACAATCACTTACATACTCTAATCCATTCTCACGAGCGCTAGTGCATCAGAATAAGACCATGTCAGGAACTACGTCAGACCTGACATTCGGACCTGATTGGCTCAGAGCTAAGCTTGCAAACAGTTCTAGTGCTTGTGGTTCTGGTAACGGATCAGGCCCCTCATCAAATGCCACCGCTACCTCCACATCGGCTTCGAAGATAGCTGCTAATAGTGGAGCAATGCCGCAGTCTGTATCACCACAGCAGCACCCTAATCAACCACCATCATTGCTTCAGAACCAACAACAGTCATCTTCATTAGCCTCTTGTATGCACAACTACAATCAGCAACAACAAAATGCGCAATCAGCATCCGCGCAATCAATCACCAAATATAAATTGGCCGAGTTTCGTTATGGCCGAGAAGAAATGCTAGCATTGTTTGAGCAGGGTATGCCTGCACCAGACGAATTAAAAAGACATACTGATTTGTATGTCGAAGAAGGGCGTATGCCTCTAACGATGTTACAAATGACAGAAGATGAGTTGCGGGTCAGTTCCAAGGGCTGGAACTCAGAGTACGTGCCTGGCTCACGCAAGTCAGCATTATCAAGCGGCCTTTCATCTGGAGAACGTACCACTACAGAAAGAGCCGCTACCGTGCTCGGTTCCTTACCAGCTCGAGGACCACCGGGTTCAATGGCGCGCCGACCCACATCATTGAACCCGGTGGTCCTTCGCGATCCTGTAACCGGACGCGTCATTGAAATTGGTTTCGCTCGATCTCAATCTCACGAAGAAGACGGATCAAGCGACTCTGCTAATATTAACAATGCCTTTGACCCGAGAACTCGTGAGTCTCTCAAGTCTAGATTCGATCCATTGCGTGCCACTAGTGGGGCCGCAGCCAAATCAAATTTAGATACTTACAAGCCAATTATCGATCCAGAGACCAGCTTGGAGAGGCGCAGTGTCTTCGATCGACCTATTTCCGCTCGAAACGCCTTGGACGACAAAACGGCGGGAGCTGTACGCAAAGATAGTACAAGTTCGCGTCAGGTCACCTCAAGCGATTGGAGATCTCGTGATTGGGTGCCGCCAGATGGATCGCGAAGACCACCTGCCAAGCTTGGTTCGGCTAGTGAAGATCGTAATTGGCGCGCATCTCGTGCCGGTGAGGATTGGAGAGGCAGCACTACATCCTCTTGGTATACTCGGAGCGACGAGCGCCCTGCAAATCATCGCACCGGTTCACAAGACACCGATAATCTCAGTTCAAGTCACATCGGGACCAAGCGCGACTCTTACCGTAAAACATCTGCTTGTGACAAACACAGCGATCGGTATTCCGAAGATGATGAACATAGAAAAGCAGCTGAAGATGGTGATCAACAGTATCATCGGCAGCGTCGAGACAGTCTGCCAGAATGGAGTATTGACGATCTCGCCGGTGATAAGGTTGGAAGTTTCGATGCTAGTGGAGCTTTTCGTGAGTCTAATATCGATGAAGATCGAGAGGGTCGCTCAGTTGAGCCAGATAAGCGCAACGAGGACGATGGTTTCGCCCATCTAGAAAGAGCGGCCGAGATAATGGTTGCTGAATGGACCGCAGAAGAGGATCATGTTGAACCGAATGATTCGTCTACCGACTTTTTTAATAGCATCAATAACAACCAACAGCAAGTGCAAGCAGTGCAAAATCACATCGACGTTAGATCTAGTAGCCATAATTCTTCTATCGTCACAAAAGAACAACAACAACAGAAACAGCAGCAGCAGCCACAACAGCACGCTGTTTCAGCCTCACCACCATCCAATGACATACACGAACAAAAAAGGTTCATTGTGTTACCCTTGAATCATGAAGATTCTCAGCAATGGTTCTATCGTGACACTCAGGGAGTCATACAGGGACCTTTCAGTGCCCAAGAAATGTTTGAATGGTTTAAAGCTGGTTACTTCGTCAAAGAACTACTGGTACGTCGCGCCTGTGATGAATGCTTCTGCCAGTTAGGTGATCTAATGAAAATGTGGGAGCGAATACCATTTCTCCCACTTCCACCTAATGTTCAGCCTCCACAGCCTCTAACGCAAGTGATTGTTGAACAGCATAGAGCTTTGAGTAAACAAATTGCTTTAGCTCGACAACAGGCCGCTGCAGCAAATCAAGCCTCCGCTTTTGCCATGGCATCGCATCCCGGTGTCCTTGTTCATGGAGGCATCATGCAGCCTCAGAGGCACGTTGCAACTGCGCAAATGTTCGGTCCAATTTCTGGGCCTCACAATCAAGGAATCTCGGACGCTCAGCAGCAAGAGCAACAGCTGGATCAAACTCGTAAATCCCAATCCAATTTCTGTGACCAAAATGAAATGCAAGCCCAACTTCGTCAGTTATTGGCTCAGCTCAAAGAGAAAGAAGGCTTCGCTAACCTGAATGCTCACCAACAGCAAGAATTACTTGTACAACAATATGTGAGAAATCATGGATCACAACAAGAACAAGTCCAACAGCAACAGCGTTTACATCAACTCCACCAACAAAGACTTTTTGAAGAGAGCCGAGCAGAGGAAATGCGTCAAAAAGAAATCATGAGACAGCAAGAGTTGAGACGACTTGAAATGGAACGACACCGACAAGAGGCTGAGCAACAGCAAGAAAGAATCATCATGGAGCACAAAATGCGCGCTGAGGAAGAGAAACAGCGTTTGATTGAGGAACACCAGAGGCGTCAGCACCAGGAGAATGAAAAGCAGCGACGCGAGCTGGAGGCCGAAAACGAGAGACAGAGGCTTAAGCAAATGAAACAAATTCAGCTCCAACAACAACAGGAAGAATTCCTTCAACAACAGCGGCACATGCAGTTGAAGCAACAGGAACAGCAAAGACAACAACAACAACAGCAACAACAGCAACAACAACAAATAAAGTCCTTTCCGCAACAACCTGCGAATTCTCTGGACAAAGCGAAGAAAAATCAACCACAACAACAACAACCAACACAGCAGCAGCAGCAACAACAACAACAAAATTTACAGCAAGAGCGTAAGGCTGCATGGTCAACCAATAAACGTTCCGACCAAGAGCAGCCAATCTCCCTGGCAACTTTGCAGAAGATGCAAGAAGAAAGTGAGAAGGAGAAAGAGCGACAGCGTCAGCAGATGCAACTCCACCAACAAAGTTTGATGCAAACCAACCAGCAGCAGTTGCAACAAATGCGGCAGATGACTTGGGCCAATGTCACCAAAACATTGCCAACTATCAAGACTTTAGCTGAAATCCAGAAAGAGGAAGAGGAACGGCTGGCACGCGAGAAACAGAAAGAGAGTAAAGTCCAAGCGGTTTTGCCAAACGCTGGAGTCTGGAATAATGCCGCTAGTCAACTCAATTGGCAAAACACTAACAAGCACGGTCGAGAGTATAAAACTAAAGCTTCTAACCAAGATGTAGGTGATACTAAGAAAGCCGTACTCGCAACCCAGTCAAGAGGTGTTTGACGTAATAAATGTGTCGATTTATCTTTCTTGCCGTGACACTGCGCATTAAAAGAGCATCGTCATTATGCTATATTTTTCTTTGTGATAAATTGAAAACTAAAGATCCACAATGTTTCGCAAAAAATCTAACTTAAATAGGGTGTACGCTGATTGATTTGCACAATTTCGCGAGACAGTTTGCCATATCTCTTATGAATGACGACAAAAATGGCAGAAAGCACAAAACAAAGGCATCCAACCAGTATGTAAGCAATGCCTAAGAAATGGTTCTTTCCACCGAGCCATGACGTGTTGGATAAGATGAAGCGTTTCTTTCCACCAAATGCAGTAACAGGGAAATTATAGTCGATTTCCAGAGTGTAGTTACCTCTAGGGAGCAAATCTTTGCCTGTATCTTTCTTGACTTGGTCATTACCAATAATTCCATAAAGTTTTCGGAATGTGGGCAACGCAGCTGTCCTCATCCATACCATTAGACCCTCGTTTTGGAATCCATTGTTTCTAGAATCGTCATCCAGCTCATAGACTGGCTTGGGCCAATTCGGTGGTTTGACTGTGCCCTCGAATGCTTTGGCTAAATTCTCGTGGGACGAAGGATTTTGGAAACGAATCGTTTTGTCTGAAGACCACGCAATACCGTACTTAGATATTGTGACTGGTTGATTACCGTCAAATTTCAATTCAAAAGTATCATTGAATATGCTGTTGGCAATGGCCCCACATGGAGCCACAGGCTTTCGTTTCCCATCCCCTGGATCGGTATCGAAGTCAAAAGGATAACACTCACTACTCACAGATAATGGGTTCCCGAGTAATTGATTGTCATCGCGTGATTTTACATAGCGACGGTGGTTCTGATAAAAATTGGTCAACCCATAATATACATACACATTTTTTCTGAAGTCTTGAGTTAACTCCAAGGTCAGTCTGCAAGTGCACGTTTGAGACTGTAGCTGAGCTTGGGCACATGTAATAGATGAATTAGCGGCAGATTTACAATTCGTGTAGTCTAACACAATTTCATGCACGGATGTCGATGACATTAACAACCCAATACCGATGGGTAAAAAAGCCACACCGATTAGGAAGAATGTAGGCAAGACAGTGCCGGCGGTGAGGATCGGTTGCCAGGCAGGCAAATTTTGTTGCTTGAAATGTCCATATCCAATACTATCGACCTTATTTATTCCACTAGTTGTTTGTGCCATAATTATGAGTTAATGTTATGACCATTGTACATTACTGGCCAATTATTTTTTAGCTGTTTCGTAAACTGATACGACTAAGGACTAACACAATCGCGCAACATGATGCTCCAGTTCGTAGTGACATCGATTTTTTCGAAAAGTGTGTTTGATCTCATCTAGTCATCTAAAATAATTCAGGGTGTGTGCAGCACGTTAGTTCATTTGACGTTATCACTAGAATGTGCCACACTCGGCAAGCGTTGCACGGGCGCGCATAAAGGACGCAGGGAATATAAATAATATAAAAAGGACAAAGCGAACACAAATCAAATCAGCTGTTTGAGTGTACACTTGCCACACTTGAGGCACACTTAAACAAATCCATTGGTGCCACATTAGCCATACTCTCACACAAGAGTTATTGTCGAATTGTTAGTCAAATAGCAGAAAGATTTGCTTGCATTCATAAATTAAGCATGGGAAACATACGCGATGATCTAATAGACGACATCACTCGGGAGAAAACGCCTCAACCACGACTATCTCGCTGGTATTTCGGTGGCGTGGCGTCCGCTCTTGCTGCGTGCATAACACATCCGTTGGATTTGCTCAAAGTGCACTTACAAACAGCCAAAACTAGTAATGAAGTACATCTTGTTAAAAATACACTTAATATCATTGAGAAACAAGGCGTCACAGCGCTTTACAATGGCTTGTCAGCCTCTCTGTTTCGTCAGCTCACTTATTCAACTACTCGGTTTGGACTGTATGAGATGCTCAAGCAATACGTATCTGGCGACGACTCGTCACAAAATCCACCTTTCATGCAAAAAGTTTTACTTGCCAGTATTTCAGGGGCAGCCGGAGGTTTTCTTGGCACACCAGGAGATGTTATAAACGTGCGAATGCAGAACGACATCAAATTGAGGCATGACTTGCGTCGAAACTACCTACATGTTTTCGATGGTCTAGCCACGGTGGCACGATACGAAGGTGTCAGTGCCTTATTCAGTGGCACAACTATGGCTACTAGTCGTGCAATACTCATGACTATTGGACAATTGTCTATGTACGATCAATTTAAGCACGCCTTGCTTCACAAGGTTCCTAATAGTTTATTCAAGGACGACACTACGACTCATATTTTGGCGAGCTTAATGGCTGGTCTGACAGCGACAACATTGACACAACCGCTGGACGTGATGAAAACTCGCATGATGAATGCTCCCAAAGGGATGTACACTAGCGCTGCCCATGTTGCTCGATCCATTGTTGGTGAACTCGGACCAATTGGTTTTTTCAGAGGCTTTCTGCCGGCGTTTGTGCGTTTAGCTCCTCAGACAGTGTTGACTTTCGTCTTTCTAGAAAAATTGAGGCTCAATTATGGTGTACTGATTAAAATTTCTCAAGGCTGACTTTCTTATTACTCAGGTGAATATTCGCAGGCGCGCTTCTGTTGGGGCCAATCATCCGGCTCGCTTCCGTCAATGCGACAAAATAGTTCAAACATTTGTGATTTGTTGCATTCTAAATCGGCACGTGGACCCCATTTGAAATGTTTTCCTTCATCATTTTTCACTACTAGATATCCTTGTTTTGTGAACTTTGTTGTGTATGCTGCACAATCGCTGGCAGACACTCCAAGTTTATCGAATATTGTTTGTATTTCCATTTCACTAATGAGTCCACTTTGTGACATGAGGATTGGAACTAGTATTGAGTATAATAGGCTCATTTCGTAACATATCGGAGCAGGCATATTGATAACATCATGGCTCAACTTATTGTATAGGAAAAAGGTCGTTTTATCTTCCGCGACGCCGACTTTGAGGCCGAAGACCTTTTCCAGATGTTGAGATGCGTGGTGTATAACGCTGGTTGTGGCTCTTGAGTTTCCTTTGCAGACATGACGTGTAACATCCTTACGCTTGATAGGTAAGTGCTTTTGATTCTTTATTAGAAAAAAATGTACACAGTCATTTATCATATTCGTGGCCTGCATTTTGATTAATTTGATTGAGCTCGTTTGAGGTTGTGACTGAAAATGTGCCGAATGCGTAGAATGGTTTATATTCGGCAGACGGTCGCACAGTCACACAAAACCGACATAGACAACACAAATCAAATCAGCTGTTTTCGAGTTCTGCCACAACAACCACACAGACAAATTGCTCGTGTTTATTTAAAATGGAGTGTCATCAAGTTTCAATTTTTGGCAATTGATCAATCCATTGTACCTCAGATGTAAAAATTTTCCAAATATAAGAGAGTTCGAGAGCTCATCATTTCAGTCAGATGTTGATTCGCGCAGCAAATCGAATAGTGAGATGATGTTATCGATACCAGTCAAGTATCCGTCTTCGTGGTTTCCGACATTCCATTCGGCCGAATGTGTGACAGTGACATTGTCTGGCAAGCTAAATGTTTTAGCAAAATCGATGAGCCAAATATTGGCCGATTCGTGGTCGTGCACAAACAGCAACGAACTGCCAATGAGCTGTAGATAATTTCAATGCGATTATATTGAAATGTAATAATTAATTTAAAGTCATTGTCACTTGTTGAAAACGAGAATTAGTTGAAAAGAAATCACACAACTATGCTCACCTCGTGACTGTTGAAAAATTTCGATTTCGTCAGGGCGTGTCGAATTTCTTTCAATCTCTGGCAATAGCGTTTAATGATAAGGGGATTGTTAGCGGTGAACTTGCGGAACGCTGACAGAACTTGCTGATGACTTTTGACAGTCTTGAATTCCTTGTCGACTGCACCGCCGTTGATACGCTGCGCCTCGATGCGGAAGCCCAAGTTTGGCGTCGAGCTAATGGATTCTCTGTATTTCATATAGCGCAGTTTGGTGATGGCTTGCACTTGTTTCTCCTCGGCAGTTGGGGCCGACTCATTTATTTTGATCATTTTCTCATACAAATCGGAGCGCAATTTATTGTCACTGCTGGCTTTCTGGAATTCATTCTCGCAGAATGTGCGTGCGCCCATTTTAATGTCCATTATTGACAGGTGTGCTTTCGAGAAACCGTACGCCAAATCTTGCATTTCAATGTAAGCCTGGCCCTCGTTATTCACGTATTTGCCCTTAACTTTGGGTACAAACTCACGCAGCTCATCGTTGGTCAGCTCCGTGAAACATTGCAACTCCTGATCTGTCAACTTTTTCAGAATCCAACCCGGCTGTGGGGCCGGCATGAAGCCGCCTCTGTGGCCCCCACACTGAACCCACGCGTCCTTGAGCCCCAACCGCTGGCCGAGACCTTGCACCAGAATTGATTTCATCAGTTTCCATGTATTTCTACTGGCTCGCTTGGTAAAACTGCTACTGCCCTCATGCGACGTTTGGCTTTTATTAATATCTTTGTCGTTGTTATTCTCATTTGTATTGCTGCCAATAAAACTTTTGTTGACAATATCGTCTTCCTTATTTGTACTTGTACCGATTTTTGATTGACTCTTGCTATAATGTGAATGTGAATGTGAATCGTGAACCTCCTTTGTAGTGTCAGCATAAGCACTGTTTGAGTGACCAGATTCAGATTCATCATGCACCTGTTGCTTCTCGTCACCTGCTGCTACAGTGGCAAAACATTCGACAACATTGTTGGAGTGCGGCATTATGCCTTGGCATAAAATCATAATAATCACACACAACCATATCATGCTTGCGAACCATCGAGCTTGCGAGTTTATGTTTGCGTTTGTGAAATAATAATGTGTCAGCTCATAAAATCAGTCCATCAATTGTTCATTTAGTTTACACCTAAACCGAATTGAACCAAATTAACTGATACACCAAATAGAGAAACAAAAGTGATATAAGTGAGTGTATGTTGTACGAATTTTACTATACACTACACAACGATGAATCAAAAGGGAGTGTGCCCACGAATGCACATGTCGGCATTCAGGAGGCAATTGTTCAGAACATTGGCGAATTCGTAAGAGTGTTAATAGTTAAATATAGCCACTCGAAGTGGCGTCCGCATCGGTAAAGAGCGTACGGCATGAACAGGTGCAAGCACGATGTCTGCTTTTCCACCTTGTGCCATACACAAAATAACGACAGAGAGAATGAATTCTCATCATTATTATCGAGCAATCTTTCCAAAGTATGATAATGTCACGCTATCGATGAATGTTCGAACGTAAAGTCAATGCTTTCGCAACAAATTGATTGAAATCCGAAGAATGAACGTTGACATCAACAAATGGACACGAATAAATACATTGAGACTGTTGTCGTTGTTGTTCATCAGATGTTAGAAATAGACATACACATGTCACATGTTAGAGATAGATGTGACAAAAAATTGACTTACTTCAGAGTGCGAGTGACTGATCAATGATCACCGACACATCTTTACAACGTTGACGAGTGCGTGCCGACAGCAAAGCCACTCTCCCAAATCTTTGGCTTGTTAGCACCACGATCAGTGCTAGTGGCATCAATTGTTGTCATTCAATTGGCTGGAAGTCGATTGGCGCTCGACCTGAGCTATAGCTCGTCGACGAACATTTGGCCCCTGAAGATGACAATGTTTCTCGTTGTGAAAAAGCTGCCACCATTACCGTCGCAATGTATGCAGCCACATTGTTCGAGCTGACGATCGCGTTGAGATCAAAATCTAATACACCGACACCGATGATCCACAATCATCGGAAGTGGGCGCTAGCAACACTACGGTAATCACTGGATTTTTACTCTCTATACTGGCGCTAGGTAACGCTTGTATGAGCAAAGATGTCAATTAATTCAAGAATTGCGTTATGTTGTAGAACAAACTCATAACTTGCCGAAACAAGCGTCATTGATTTTGATATTTTCGACTAAAACCACTTCCTGCCTACTTATAAGATTTGTCGGCATAGTTTCGTTTACGAAACTTCCAGCAATTCCGTTTGGCCCCACTTTTCAGATTAACTATAGAGATAGCTTGAATTGCTTGGAGAGAAATGCAGTGACAAAACGTGTAGTAAGTTGGACGTAGTGAGACAGACAGTTGGAAAATGAACAGAAAATTGCGTGGGACGGCTGAGACGGCAGCCCACACATCGCTGTTGGCATCGGCGACGCAAACCAAAGCAACTTGAGCAGTCAACACGAAGCCTAGCGTAACAAGTAAAAGTGTTCAACGAGCAAGTGCAGAACAGAAGTCATTATGGCTGGAGTTTTTTGCGTGTGTGTGTCTGTCAAGTTTTATGTTGGCATCGCGCCTACAGCAGTTGGCTAGCAAGACAGTCAGCCAGCCAGCTAGCAGGTAACATCGCCACGCTAGCGATGCCGAATGACGAATGTTGTGTTGTCGCCCGCAAAGACTTTCGTCGAATGTTGGTTGCTGAGATCCTTTGCACAGCCAGAAAGAGCATACAAGAGAGATTGCCGTGCAATCATAGCCTCTTAGTTACAGGCTAAGATTGCTGTTCATTCAATGTCTCTCTTGAGTTCGTTCCTTCACTCTTGCTCGCTTGTTCTAAAATGTGCAATGCGGCACAATATGCTTATGTTGTTGGATTATAAAGCTAGCTACTGTTGCTTTCGCGATTCTCTTCTAGCAAGGTGCAGTTCGTTACTAGTGCCACGGCTAATCCACGCCTAGACCATCGAAACGATACGAATCGACGCATGCTACCGATTCAGCTATAAGCAAGCCACTTTTACTAACGTGAACAAACACAACTGAATAGAGTAGAGCAGAGCAAAGTAGAAGTCAATAGAATGATCATGGAATAACAACAACACCATGACTAATTGTACTCTCCATTTCACTGGGCACATTTTGTGAAAAAACCCATTCTGTCTGTCTGACTGACTTTTCTAAAACACAATAATTTACAATATCACTATATTGTGTTTTTTAGAGGCCACAATAACATCATCAGCGACGATCACGACAACGGCAACGGCGACGGCAACAATTGTCTGACTCATGCTAACTTTGACTTAAGCTCACGTTGAGTAAGAGGTTATTGTTATCATTTTCCGCTCACACCAAGCATCTCATCTCACCGCATCACATCATCTCATCATCACTCAAGCTTTATCAATGCACTAGAATTATTACTCAGTGCAGGAACTATGATTGTGGAACGCTATGTAACCACCACCACTAGCGAGGAGCAGCAACCGTTGACGGGTGCCGGGATGACGAGCAACACCAACGATGTCGCAGTGCATCGAATGTCGGGCGCCAGTTTATTGTCGAGCACATCGTACACACCTTCGTCTACATCGAAATCATCGACATCGTCGAAGTTATCGTCGACCGAGGGCAGCGTGAGTCGCTCGTTCAAATCGTCGGCCACATTTTCGATGAGTGGGAGCGGAGGAGCTGGTAGTAACAGCGCAAAAACAATGACCTCACATACAAATCAAAACAATACTGGTCAAAATCAGCTTGGGAACCAAGGAACCTCGTCGTCTGTGGTGCCGTTCGGTGCAACGACAATCGGCATTGGTGGCGGCGGAGGCACCGGCACCAGTGGCAGCGGCAAACAACAACGAAGGCCCCTAGCGCCCATACGTCAAGCGACCTTGTTTGATGGACCTGACACACTCGAGGAGGAGCCATTCTTTTCGCCCGACGTCCGATCATTAGCCAAAGAGATAGGTATGGATTTTGAGGAGCTCGAACAGCACGCGTTGGGTTCAATCAGGCACCAGCGTCATCATCATCATCACCATTTCAGTTCCAGCAGTCGACGCCATACTAGTAGCAGTAGCAGTCGTAGCAGCAGCTCGAGCAGTAGTACATTAAGCAGTAGTACAACAAGCAGTCGTGAGACGGCCAACTTGTTACAAAATCGACGTGCCACTGATCACTTAAAACTCAATATCACCACCAACCAACAGTTGGTTGACAATGGCTCATCGGCGACGGGAACGGGGGCGGCGTCGTCGTCGTTGTCACGTGGCTCGGTGTCGGCAGGCGGTTTCTCACACTTGACTTCACGCTCGTTTGGGGCCACATGTATGGCTGCCAGCAGCACGTCGTCGACATCGTCAGCGACACATCACGAGGGCAGCTCTCATGGCTCACGAGTGTCTCCATTGTCCCATCACGTGTATCGTGATCATCATTCGATGGGCGCTTCGAACGAGCCCATCGTGGACGAACCACCGTCTTCAGTATCATCATCAGCCCCGTCGATAGCAACGACACCGTCGTCACACAGTCGTTTGATAACCTTGCAATTCGAAGAAGACGACGATAATGCAAATACGACTCCCACCATAACCGAGTGTAAACAATCTCACAGTGCCGCAACAATGTCGCCTCCTTACAACAAGTACTTGACAAGTGCCAGTGGCAGTGCAAATACAAAGATGCCAGTGCAAAATGAACACGCTGTGCATGATGAGGACAAAACAGTAACGCGAGAAGAGAAACCATCACACTCACAAAACACACAGCCACTCAAGAGAGACAACAACCAAAACAATGGCGTTACAGCCAAATCGTCGTCGGTGATGTCGCGCTCGATCGATCGAATCGAAGTGCACATGTCCGAAGTGGTGGGCAAGCTGGTGAAGAGCTTCGACGCGCGTGACCTCAAAGAAGTGGTCGGCTTGCTCAATGTCATGATTCGAATGCTCGAAAAAGCATGGTCGGTACCATCGTGCGGCTACGATCTCGGCTTCAAGCTATGCAATGTGGTGCGCACCGATCATGGACTCAAAGTGATATTAGACTATTTGCTTGACACGCCGTCGTCAGCACCATCGCCTACCATATCATCGGCAGCCACAGCCGCTCTCGAACATAAAGATTTAAACTCAGGGGGTGCGACCAACGACAACGTCAGCAAGCCAGCGTTGTCCACATTGAAATCACCATCGGCATCATGTGATGCAATGATTGAATCATCATGTGTCAGCGATGATGCACGTAGCGAGAACGACGATTCATCGTCGACTCTGACATCGGGAGATTTGGGCTCACCGCCGAATGAGTCACTCTTGAACAGTGACGGCGGCGGCAACAGCAGCAGCAGCAGTAGTGGATCAACAGTAGCTGGAGAAGCCGGAACAAAAACACAGCAACAATCAGTCAATGATGGGCACCAGCTCGATCATCAAGCAGCCAACGAAGAAGGCCTACACGAGCAGGTGATATTTTTGTGCGCCCGTTTGTTGTCCCAGTGTTTGACATCC
Organism: Fragariocoptes setiger; assembly: GCA_019968535.1. Classification (NCBI taxonomy): domain Eukaryota; kingdom Metazoa; phylum Arthropoda; class Arachnida; order Trombidiformes; family Phytoptidae; genus Fragariocoptes; species Fragariocoptes setiger. Next base: position 80,934 of record JAIFTH010000019.1, read on the forward strand.
GACAATCGCGATTACATTGTGGCCAACGGTTTGCAGTTGGTGGTAAAGTTGGCGTGTCAATTTGCCACGACAGTGGCTGGCAAGTGTGCGACAAAAAGCAGCAGCGGCAGCACAGTCACTAACAACACGACCACCACCATCGCTACCAATAGCAGCAGCAACGAGGGAGAGCAACAACAGCAGCAACAACAACAACATCAACAACAATTGCAGCAGGCACGTATTGGCACCGAGATATTGCAACATCTGTTCAAGCATTCAGAGGAAACTTGCACCGACATCATAGCACTGGGTGGTCTCAGTGCCATTCTGTACGAATGCCGCTCGACCGATTGTGAGACGTTGCGTCATTGTGCCTCTGCATTAGCCAATCTGGCCATGTATGGCGGCGCCGACTCGCAACAGACCATGATCGAAGAGAAGGCACACGTATGGCTGTTCCCGTTGGCGTTCAACTCGGATGACAATGTGCAATATTACGCCTGTTTGGCCATCGCTGTGTTGGTAGCCAATCAAGAGATCGAGGCCGACGTGCTCAAGTCGTCCACGTTGGATTTGGTGGAGCCATTTGTGACGTCTCACGAGCCACAAAAGTTTGCCACCTCGTCGACGTCGCACATTCACGGCCAATCGGCGCCGTGGCTAGCCAAACTGTTGCCTCTGCTCGATTCGAAGCGCGTTGAGGCACGAAATTTGGCCAGCTTTCACTTTGCCATGGAGGCGTACATTAAGAAGGCACAAAGCCAAACGGACGTGTTCCGTGCTATCGGGGCCGTAGGTCCGTTGCAACGTGTCGCGAGCTCGCCCATTGCGATCGAGTCTAAGTTTGCGTGCCAGGCGTTGCGATTGTGCGGCGAGCAAGTGCCGCATCGTTTGTCGCAACAAGTGCCCCTGTGGCAAGTGGACGACGTTGTGGCGTGGGTCAAACAGATCGGGTTTGCGGCTTACAGTTCGGCTTTCGTGGACGCACAAGTGGACGGCGATCTGTTGTTGCGTATTGACGAGCGCACGCTGAGCGACGATTTGGGTGTGACGAACGGACTGAGACGACGGCGTTTCTTGCGCGAACTCGAGCACTTGAAACGTATCGCTGACTACACATCGTGCGATCCTACCAAAGTGTACAACATCCTAGCGCCATTGGGCGCCGAATATTTGCAATACTTGTATCCGATGGTGACCAACGGTGTCACGGCGGAAGTCGTGCATCAGTTGTCCGATGTGCAATTGATGAGCGAGTGCGGTGTAACGAACTCGGTGCATCGGCAGCGTCTCAACTCAACGTTCGCCACCTTGGGCGAACGTTTGGCTAGTGCGGCCGCCGACGCGCTCGACGGCAGCGCGCCCACCAAGACGCTCGACGTGTTTGTCAGCTATCGTCGTTCCACCGGCAGCCAATTGGCCAGTCTACTCAAGGTGCATCTTCAATTGCGCGGTTTCTCCGTCTTCATCGACGTCGAACGCTTGGAGGCGGGCAAATTCGACAACAATCTGCTTGAATCGATCAAAATGGCGAAAAACTTCATCCTCGTTCTCACACCGCACGCGCTCGATCGTTGCGAAGGCGACGACGATTGCAAAGATTGGGTTCACAAAGAGATCGTGCAAGCCCTGGCCAGCGACTGTAACATTATTCCAATATTCGATAATTTCCAATGGCCCGATGCGGACGCGTTGCCGGCCGACATGCGCTCAATTTTGTACTTCAACGGTGTGCGTTGGATACACGATTATCAGGATGCGTGCGTCGACAAAGTGGAACGCTTCATACGCGGCGAGCTGGCCAACAATTTGAGTCATGTCAGTGGCGGCGGCTATCACACGACGAATACCAGCAATACCAGCAACTCAATGGGCGCCGGCTCAATTGTATCGTCAGTGTCGACGCCTTCACCGAGTCAATCGTCGGGACCACTACAAATGGTCACGCCGGCCGCCACACCATTGGCCAGCGGTGGATGTCCCGAGTTGCATCCGTTAGCGTCAGTATTTCGTCTCCGGTGACACCGCACGCTCCATAGCTCGAACACTCGTTTCTCATGACGAACGCGAAAAAAGGAAGACGAAGGCGCGAAGAAAAGAAATATTGTCTGAACAAAACTTCAAGTGACAATCTCGCTCTTCTCTCGCCTCGCTCTTCGCACGCTTTGAGTGTGGCAAAAAAAGTTATTCAAATTGTCTGTTATCCGTCTGTCAGCCTGACAACTGCGGTTATCTGTGGCGAAAAAAAAAATCATTTCAAGTGAGAAAAAAACAGCAAAATAATAAAAAAAAGCAATCGACAATGAACAATTGACGTGTGCAGTATGCAGAGTCGGTCAGTGTGTTGTCGCACGACCCGTCCCGATTCCATGTAACTGGTTCGAACGATTGATTGTTTGTTTGTACACACAATATAACATAACATGAAGCTCTAGTTAGTTGTAGTGTATGCTGCTATAGTTGCCAACACTATCACGTAGGATGGAAAGAGAAGGAGGATTGTTAATGTTACGTAACCAACACGTCGCTCTGAGTGACGATTGTTGTTGTTCGCTTACAACTATGGAGAGAGAGAGAACGCACGCTCTCACGATGCGTTCGTCTGATAGCAGCTGCAGCAATCTGCCGCCTGACAGGCATTGTCGACTACACTAGCGGCACACAATCAGATAACAGCAACGACATCTGTAATGTCCATACTGTGGTGCTCGCATATATATATATATGTATGTGTATCGAAGTAAACCTTACTATGGTTGAATGTTCAGATGCACGTGGATCACACCAACACGAGCAACGAAGCGTCGCTCAATGGCTCACGTCGATAATTCATTCTTTCCTTTTGCCGCTCTTCTCGTACTTTCTATCGCTTCGTGCCATTGCTCACTATGTATTTTGCTTGTGTTGTTAGTGGCTGCACTTACTATACGTCAGAATACTATTTCTTGCATCGCTGCCATTACGTCACCAACACGTGAGCGCTAAACGAACGCTTCGACCATTGGGCAGGCTTGAGGCTGCTGAAAGTGTTCCCCGTGACACAGTGGGCACATCGCACCAAATTTAAGCCACCAGAGACACAAACAACGACAGCACCAATGGCCACGAACTTGCAAATCTAACGAACCAACGAACGAACGCACACACGCACAACAAACGAACTCGTTACGTAACACACATCAAGTATGCCGTGTGCTCGTTACTCTTACTCTTACAATCACCGTACACTCGCGTACGTAGCAATCAGAGTGAACAGTGAACTGCAACCAGCGAGAGTGTGCAACTCTATATGCACTCACTCTCTCTCTCTCTCTCCTTTCTCTCGCCTTTTATGCTCTCAATATTGTTGTTGTGCAACCATTCATCGTGAACGTACACAACGAACGTTTGCTGTTCGTGGGCCACGCACTACGTGCTTGGCTTTTCATTCATTGTTGCCGCACTGTCAATGCGTTTCGTTGTTATCGTGACACGCGCACTGACGCAATAATGTCGTTGTTGGGCACGCGCAATGGCCGCCCGCCTGCTCATCTACAACAAGTTCCAAGCTTATGGAAAATTGCTGGCCCTTTAGTTTGCTGGTCACTTTGAGTATCGCACTACGAATTGTCTCACTTTGAAATGTCGTGCTTGTGTTTGTAATCCTGAAAGTACGAGCCAAAACTGGAGTAAAGTATAAATCGAACTAGAATAGAGCTGACACAGACATTGATCACATAACCAAATAGGTAAAGATAGCAGTACGTTCTCTTTGTTGTTCTTCTGCTATACGGTGTCCTACTGCAACATAGTCCCCATTGACTAAATCTGAAGCAGCAAATAGTTAGCCAATGTTTAGCATTCATGGCAAACGAAAACAAAACTAACCAAATAACGAAACTAATCGAACGCGAAGAGAAATAATAGCAATCATCAACAGAAGCAGAAGTAGAAACAGTTGCTATTGTTGTTGTTGTGTCAGACACAGAGAAAACACAGTGATCATCAACGATGAATGATCTCAATGAAGCTAAATTACGTATAATGTACGTATGACTATCGGCGACGACGTTACGCAAGTGAAAGAAAATTGAAACGCGTGAGCTGTAACGATAACGCACTGATCAACAATATAATGACGAGACTCTATGTTGAGCGTGTATCGTTGTTGCTCATTTGTTTACTTTTGGCTCTAATTTCCAACAGCAGTTGCACCACCAATCAACTAAAGAACAATGTAGTGCCCCAATCATCATCATTATCGTTTGTCGGTGGCCAGCAACAACAGCTCCAAGACCATCGATTGATGGTTGAAAAGAATCGGCTAGCGATCGGTCAGCAGACGAGATCAGCCACTAAAACGTTGTCCACAAGCATTAACGAAGAACAAAGTAACCATGTTCATCGGCAGTTCAATGCTGCACTTGCACTTGGCCAAATTGAAGTTCCTGTAACGAAAACGAACACCACAACAGCGGCTTTGAAATCTAATAGCAATAATAAGAAGAAAAAGACAAAACGTCAAGAAACGCAATCGATTTCAGCAGCTAGTAACTTCCTTAATGTCAAACAAGAGACGCCGTCTAAGATCCGAATTATCGAAAATATTAGCCACGACCATAACAACAAGCGACAGAAAACATATTTGAACTTCAACAATGAAACAATAATTAAAACGGCAAACACGGCGACAATAGTGCAACCAACGACAATCACAAAAAATACACAACAAAACTTGCCACCAATAACGACAATCAGTGCACAGTCACAATCACAGTCACCACCGATATGGATGTAAGTTTTAGATTAAACTTTACCAATATCTGTTAGTTGGGGTCGGATAGTTAATTATATTGTTGTTTGTTTCCGTTAACAGAAATCTAGGTCTGGCCAACGAGATAATCGACAGTGCAAGATTGAAAGCACCTGCTGAATTGTCATCGATTAGAACTAATCGACCTCAACGCTCATCGTCACCTGTGGCACCCAACACAGACCAAAACATGGCCAAAACATCGACACCAAATGATCATGTAGAGTTTGCAAACAAAGCAAACGCGCGAGGCGACAACGAAACTCTTTCACCTGATTCGTCTGTCAGTTGCCAACAATTGATTGGATTGACAAAAGGGCAAGCCCAACTGTGTAATCTGTACAAGGACCACATGCCATTCGTCAGCCTGGGCGCTCGCTTGACCATTGACGAGTGTCAATGGCAGCTGCGCCACGAGCGCTGGAACTGCTCTGTGCACGATCCGGTGTCCGTGTTCGGACCCATCATCAAGATGGGCGTCAAAGAGACGGCATTGGTCAATGCGCTGGCATCAGCCTCGGTGGTGTACACGATTGCGGGAGCGTGCCGTGAAGGGCGCCTCACCAATTGTGGCTGTGCCCAAACAGCTCGACCGAAAAATCTGAATGCCGCTTGGAAATGGAATGGTTGCATGGACAATCTCGATTACGCGTATCGTTTCGCTGAAGAGTTTGTGGATTTGCGAGAACGTGAACTGCTCGAGCCGACCAAGTACAAAATGAGACGTCACATTACGGACAACTCTACTGCTGTTACTATGATGGCATCGCCATCAAAGTCATTTGCGTCACCGTCGTCGTTCAAATTGGACAAGAAACGCTTGATGAACATCCACAACAATCAAGCTGGCCGTCGAGCCGTTGTACGCAAATCAAAAGGTAATCAACATAGAGAAACAATCTATTTAGATCTTATCTCTGCTTTGCATTTCTCTCTATCCCTCTGCTAACGTCATTTTTTACACTTTTTTTAATAAAATTCGTCATCAGTTGTATGCAAGTGTCACGGAGTGTCAGGTGTGTGCTCGATGATTACGTGTTGGCAACAATTGTCGAGCTTTCGCGACATTGGTGACGCGTTGCGAGCACGTTACGACTCTGCCGCTGAGGTCAAGTTCAGCCAACAAGATGGTAGACTGCAAGTGCGCAACAAGCGATACACTGGCCTCTCTTCCTCTTCTTCTTTGACAGCAGCTGGCAAAATAACACCAGATGATTTGATTTACGTGGAACAATCTCCCGATTATTGTCGACGCATCGATCGAATCGATTTCAACGGCACACGCGGACGAGTGTGCTTGGATTCGTATAATTGTCGCAAATTGTGCTGCGGTCGAGGTTACAATCAAGTGCGACGAGTCATCAGTTATCGATGCAATTGTCGACAGGTTGGTGGCTTAGACCAGCAGCCCCAATGTCAGGTGTGCCAATCAACACAAGTGCAAAATATCTGCAACTGACACCTGTCATCAGTAATGGAAGCCATTTTTTTTCGCACAACAAATACAAGTATTCATTCCGAGAATAGAATAACACAATGTCCATTGATGATATGGCTAAACTTGATTTGATTTCACGTCCGACACAGAAAAAGAGAAAAATCAAACATAGCACACGAATTACACTAATATTTTTATTATCATCCAATTGGCTTGCAAAGCATCATATTGTAAATACATATGTAAGCCAACCTGTGAAATCTAGTCTAACGAATCAATAAACGCATAACAAACGAATGATGATAATGTAATCGGCGAAGAAGTCAACTCTCCGGTCAGTGTCAAAGGCCTCATTCCGAACTCAAGCTTAACGTTGAACTCGTTCGCTCATTCATTCAGTTAAATAGTGCTTGCCAATGTGTGTTCGCTAGCTCGGATGACAAGTCGGGGGAAAGAATCACCGAATGAATCCGTCTGCCGCGTTCAAAAGAACCACGTGTGCGGATATCTTGCTAGAAATATCTTGACTGACTGTGTACGTCAGCACAGAGAACATTTTTTGCGAACAAGCCGGTCATCAGTTCTTTTCCCCATGTCTTCTTTCTTCTACCAGGTTCGCAAATACACAGTTTGCCGCACACAATTGTCCACTTCAACAGTACAAAGTGGTGGACACTATTGCCGCAGTTTTACACTTTGAGTGCTTTTGTACATTTCGTTCGCGTGCCGCAGCACACGGCAGTGGTTCGCGTAGCCATCGTTGTATTGTGTACAAAAACACACTGGCTTCTGTGAACCGCTTGCCATGTCGCGTCGAGCGTAGAAGCGCCACAGCGCACAGTTGTGTGTGCACCACAGCGCTAGCAACTGAAGCAGACCGCTGCACCTACAACTTCTGTACAACTGGAAATGCAACACAGACTCACACAAGCACACGCACACGCACACAGGCACTGACTCGCTCACACATATCCACGACTGCTACGTTCACAATGCACACAAACACCGCTGCTGCTGCTGCTGTCCACCAAGCAGCGGCAACCACATATCGTGTATGTTGCCTGTATGCCGTGTATGTGTGCTGTCAAGTGCAGTTGTGTACGCGTGTGTGCGTGTGTTGTTGGTGCTTGTGTAGAATTCGCTGTGCAGAATGTTCGGTACGATACACAGATGCAGACAGACACGACCGAGTCACCAATAACAAGAGCAAGAACCAACGAACAGTATCAAGTCAAATGAAATCAACACACAATCAACTATTGTCGCTTTATTACTATGATTATTTTCAGCTAAATTATTGAATTAAAATTGATATTTTTCCAACTTTACGTCAACGCAAAATTTTGACCGAACAATTTCGTGTGCAACAAAGCACTGTGAGAACATCCAATCTCAACCTCCGTATTTCTCCTCGAATTGTTCCCTCTGTCATTTATCCACCGTGTGTGTTTGTGTGTATATTTGTGTGAACCGATAACATCACATCAATTATTGTCACCTTGTTTGTTAACGCACTTTAGATTAATCGGTCAAAGACTTTAAACCCATTGCGATCAGTTGTCATCATTGGCATCATCATATTGTTGTTTAATTAAAAAAGCAACAAACAATAGTAAACATTAATTCATTCAAAAATTGCAATGTCTTACGCAAGACCTTATGGCAATCAGGCATCGTCGCCTTGGGCGGCCGGAGCACCACCCGGTGCCCCACAACAGGCACCACCTGCGCCCATGAGCGGATTTCCAACTGGCTATCCAACGCAGCCGCATATGTACGGAGCACCGCATCATGTCGCTTACGATCAGGCACAATGGATGCCCGTTATGCGTCAGCAACCGTGGACCGGACAACCAGGCTATGATACAGCCAATTATGTTCAACAGCGTATGCCACGCTCAATGTCGGCACCCAGGCCCGGCGCTGGTAGTAATGTCATGAAAAGACCGAATCAAAATTGGAACGATGGACCTGCCAACAAGCGACAGCATCGTGTCAATGGGGAAATGAATAACAATTATAATAATGTCAACAACAACAACCAAAACAATGGTAACCAACAACAACAGGCTCGCAGATCTCAGCAGCAACAACAACAGCAACGTAATCTAGGACATAATAGAGCTGCTAATAATCAAAATAGAGGTCCTAACATGGCTGATGGAAGTGTCAACAGTACCAACGCCAAAGTTCACAACAACAAAATCAACAACACACAACAAGCGAATAAAGCAAACGCAAGCTCCAACAATACACAATCTAAACAGAACAGACAGCATACCAACAATAATAATAACAACAACCAGCAAAATCGTCGTATCAAGAAGCAGCAAGTTGCCAACAACAACACTCGACAGACTGTCCGAGTCGTCAAAAAACAGCAGCCAACAACGACAACCAATGCTGCAGGAGCCAAGACTAAACAGGTCAGGAAGATTATCGTAAGAAAGATAGTTAAAAAGGCGCAAAACAAAGGAGGCGTTGTTGCCCAAGAGGTTGCATTGAAGCCTCTCTCAAAGAATGCCGAGAAGAAGCAGAATAGACTGGAGGCGCGCAAGAATAGTGAAAAACTCGAAAGCAAAGACTATTCAGCCGTAAAATCCACCAGTAAGCTCGAAGGTGACAAGGCGACCGACGCACCACAATTGCCAGTCGAACAATTGCGCTACGTTCCGGCAGTATTTGGATTCTGTTGCAAATTGTGCGACGTATTCGTCAAAGATCGATTCCTCCGAGCCGAGCACATAAACTCTGAAGCGCATTTAGCCAAATTCAAGGTGGCCGAAGAGGCTCGATTAGCTAAAGAGAAAGCAGAAAAAGAAGAGGCACTAAAAGTATCAGCGGAGCAGGAGAACAACAAGTCTCAATCGAAGGAGGCTGAATCAGTTGAAACTCAAAACAAGACATCCGGTGAGACAACGACGCCCCCCTCAACGAATGACAATGCGCCAGACTCGGTAGAGCCCAGCCAATAAAGACTCAGACAATATCATCACACCGACACACAAATTATCACACCTCGCATGTATCTCGAACGAAGAGCACATTATCCACACTATCAACACTTGACCCAAAATTCAGCTCTCCTAAAAAAATTAGAAATTAATCTATTGCACAGCTATCTATCGAACTTCATTTATGCATTCAGCTATAAATCGAGTGAAATAAATTTCAATGGCGCTACTTATAATGTAATACTAAACAGTCGACAAAGGTAGCACAGGTACTCATACGATTTGTTCATGCTGAGTATCTGTTAGTCTTCCTAAGTTTGACCATTTTTATATTTATAGCGCTAGAAGCATTTCAATGTAACGATACTCGAATCTCAACGTTTCATTTCGAACCCTCCAAAGAGCCTCGAGAGTGCTCATGAGTCTCCATGAAGAGCCTTTCTATGTGATTATTATTTATATAATTTAAGCATTCGAGATCGACCTGTAGCAACTGGCTATGAGATTTCCATCTCTCTCTCTCTCTCCCTATGGAATGAATTCCCTAAAGAATGTTCACGTGAACAAAACGTTGGTCGAGTAAACTTTGCAGGCAACCTGTTTTTATAAACTGCACTTTGAATGAGCCTGATACAAAACTGATTGATGATCTGATTGAGGATTGATCAACATATTTTCAATTCTGTGATAGTTAAATCACAATGTATCGTTGAATGTGGTAGTAGTGTTTGTAGTTTATTTGTCGTCTAGTTTATTTTATCTACTACTTGCTAGCTGATTCGGCGCGCGTGGTGTTACGCATGGTACCGTCGCACCGAATCCTGAATTATTTCCAGGTGTGCTGGCCACACGCATTGATGGCCGATTATTCAAAGCGAGGAGTCTGATTCATGTCAATTCTTAGCGATTATTTTAACACAATTAGAAAATCAATTAATCTGGAATCATTTACCGATGTGGACGTGGGTGAATAATGATGACAATATTGGGTGCTTTAATATTATTGATCTTTTGCTTGGGTCAGGTGCCAATCAATATCAGGACATATGACGACATTGAATATCAACCAGTGCCAAATTTATGGGACCAATTAGGGGTGAAGGTACCGGAGGACGTAAATTGGTTTCTCATTGAATCTCAATTAGCAACACAATACAATGAAGAGACAGAGCGCGATAAGACACACCTTAACGAATGGCACTCGATGGCGTTAGGTGTGTCATATAGCGAACATTTGGACTTGAAAAGTAACACAATGCGTGTGTATTTGTCGGACACAACGGCCGGTCGGGCATATGTTGTGACAACGGTCGACAAGGACAGTGCAAGTAACAGCAATAATGGCAACAAGAGAAGAAAGAAGAATAAAAACAAAAACGGCAAACGGAAACGATTCCGTTGCGAGCTGGACACGCGCCACAATCATATGGCCGATTGGCCGTGGCGTTTTTCGTACGTTTATGAGCCCCCAAGCTCAAGCAAGCCACGAGGGCGTAGTGCTTTCATCGAAGGTGTAGCAGGTGTTTGGTTGAATGCAATGCGCCAAAATGTAACATCGAGAACGGTGGGCGCCAAATCGCCGTACGCACGTCTTGATTTGTGGCAATTTCAGCAAGCGTCTCCCTACAACGTTGGACCAACGACTCCGACAAGTGAACAGCAGCAACAAGCACGCAAGCAGATAACCGAAGTACGCATGTTGTTCGACAAACCGAACGCCGAGAAACACACCAAAGGTCGTTTAGTCGACGTTTATGTGGGTCATTTGGCGCACGTGACCATGGGCGTGGAACTGGACGTCACTGTGTGGGCTCACGTCAGCGACTACAAAGTGATATCGATGAAAGGCGAACAAGTGGCTAGTAATCCCATCGAGGGGCAAGTGCAATATTTGCGCCAATTGTGTGCGCGTCACGTGCAAGAGCAGCGCGTCTTTCCGAGCTTGGCGCGCGAAATGACCACTTCGCGCGCGTACGGCATTCATTATCGGCTGACGCCGGCGCCAGTGGCTCGTTTGCACGATCCCATAGACGACATCGACAATGACAATGGCAAAGAAATATCGAACGACAAAGATAGGTGGCCGTTCGAGTTGCCGCGTGACGTACAGTATCGTGAAGAATGGTTCTCGTGGACGTACGCTGCCGAGCGCGTCATAATGTCTCGTGATTTGAGTGTTTATCACGAGCTAATCACTAACTTCGATGGCAAAAGCGAGTCGACTTCAGAGAAATTCAAATTGAGCGACATCTTACTGCATTATGTGGCCACGTCAAAGACTGGCAATTGTTATGTACGGCGGCGCTCGAGCCACAAGCTTCCAGTGCGCTCTCACCTGATGCGTCGTCCCATTTACTTGAGTGCCACAATGACAGCGAACTCGACTGCAAACAACAACAATGTTGGGAGAAATGGGGGAGGAAAGCAACTTCCGGTCGGTCACATCTACGGCTTGGGCGCACTGTTGTTGAACATGGCCGAACGCGATCACAAGCATTACGTGCCGGTGCGTGGCACAATACCAGCGTTTCAGGTACGAAAATCGTGGTTAAACGACGACGACGACAGCAGCAGCAACAGAGACGATACTGATCTCTACGATTCAAACAACAACGATTCGTCTGATGACGATTTTTTCTCTATTTGGAATTTGGTTGGCAATCACGACGATTCATCCTCAAGAAAGCGAGCGAATGAAACCAATGAACCAATGACTCCGAGCGAACAAAATGAGTGGCTCAAGGATTCGGACGCTTTTACCGATCAATTTAGTGATGAGTTCGCACAAGAATGGCTCGATGATCCCGGCGAACGGTACGAAGTCGATGAATGGACGTACGTCGACGAGCACCAGAGGCCACGATTCAGATTTCATTTCTATTTTCGAGTTGCAGTGAAACACTCGAACGACTTGGCTACCTCGGACGACATCGACGACGACGTGGGCGACTCAAACAGTGAGCCATCGATTGAGCAATTGGTTCGAGTCGATGTATTGCGTGAACGTTACGAGTCGAGCGTCACGACGAATCCAATTCTCACTGACAGCCAAGATGATATGAACTTTGAGCTTGTGGAGCGTTACGATCAGATTGAGGTGATGACACAGCTGACGCTCTCCAACCAACACATGTCGTTCGTGGAAATGCCGTTCGAGTGTCAATCGGCGCTCGAAGCGTACAAACCTACGAACGATAGCGTACCGCCAGACGACAGTGCTGACGACGACAGTGATGATCAACAGTTTGTGACAGAAAAACCAGAGGACGAGAACGAGGACCAAGATTTGGACGTGTCGAATCCGTTTCCGGCGCTCGAAAGCGAACTAGTACGCGAGGCTCGCGTCGAGTACGAGCTCGAATGGACGATAGGTGTGTTAGGCGAGCGAAACTCAGAGCCGGTGCACGTGCACGAGATCGTGTCATTGGACAACAGGTATCGCATAGCAAAGTTGGGCGTGAGAACGAGTAAAGACATCGCTGATGGCCAAATTAATTGGTTTGTGTTTGATTACAGCGCCATAGATGGCGACACTGGCGCGTGGTCCATCTACCAGTATCGCGCTAGCGCCGACAAGAATAAGTTTGGCGAGCCCACACAGCAAAGCTGTAAGCGTGTCGAGAAAGCCGACGATTGGCTGCGCTTGGTGTCAGTGTCGTTGGGGCACTCGCGTTCGTTGCGTCACCTCATGCAGCACTTGTTCGTGTTTTCTGATGACGCAAGCGATCCGAATAAACAGCAACAACAGGATGATTCCATACTGAAGCCAGATGAGGAAGGGATTGAGCTGGAGTTGAGCCGCCGCACGTTGGCGAGATCGCGCGCGTGGGGCGTGGGCGCGCTACTGCTCGAGGCAAGCCACTCGGTGCACGTGCAAGCGAGAACCGGCGTCGACTTGCACGCGTGGCTGTGGAAGCCGAGCGGCAGCGACGACGATCTCAGCTACACGTTCGTGTTTCACGAGAAAAAAGCCAACGCAACTGGCAGCAGTAGTGACAGCAACAGCAGCAGCAGCAGCACTATGTACGATTTGAGCCGCACAATGATAGTGATTGATGCGCCCGAAGTGGTGCACGAATCAATGGTACAGTCGCAATTTCACACGGCTCGCATCGAACTTAGCGAGTGGCGCACTTTGTTTGAGCCCAAAGATCATGAGAGCAAGTTCTCGATGCCCAGATTGTGCCGCCGGGTGGCGAACGTGCACGAGGCCAACTGGCGCGCGAAGCAGTTGCAAACGCTCGCCAAACGTCCGTTTCCTTCCGTGTTCGAGTTGTTCGGTGTGAGCGCCGAGCGGCCACACTTTCGGCTCGATTACACAGTCATGTATCACCAGTCTTTGTATCGGCCGTCGAGTTCAAGACTGCACATGAGTGAGCTCTACGATTTGGCCTCGGGACGCGGAATGTTGTCGATTCGGTACGCGCTGTCGGGTCGAGCCGACGAACAGCCCGATCATGTGCTAAAACCTATCGATTATTTCGTCATCACCGACGACACAACAGGTAGCGCGACGGCACAACTGTTCGTGTACAGCACGGCGCGCGATCAATGCAAGCAGGTGGACGCGTTCGACGAACCACTCGGTATGTGGTCGGCCAAATTGAATGTCGGCCACAACAACACGATGAGTGGCTTGAAAAAGGAGGTTATTTTGAACGGAATCAGTGGTATCGTGACGAATATGGCCAATTATCGCACGGCCAGAGTGAGCGTATTCGAGCCGCGCACTATTCGCTGGGAGGCACGCGATTCGCGCAATCCCAATTATTTGTTGTTAGCGTTTTTTGAACCGCACGAAGCCAATGCGCGTGCCAATCTAGTGAGGCCAGGCGCTGCCTCGGACAAGCCGTTGATGCGCTTGTCGAGCATCGACGTGACCGCAGACATATCGCACGGTAAAGCGCAAGCGAGCGGTTTCAGAATTGCAAAGATCAGTTTGAATCAGCAAGAGTGGGTCCCGTTGCAAATACCGGCCGCATGTCAGGCGGCTGCTGCCGAATATCGTGCCACCAAGTACACGGCAATGCCGTCGCCACGCGAAATGTTGGCGTGGCAAACCGAGGGGGCCGGCATCGGTGCCGTGGTTCAGATGCGCACCGAAACAAGCGTGCGAACGTTGCTCGATTCGCGCTTCCCCACGCGAGTGTACACTGTCGATGAGACGCTCGATTTGGCCCGTCATCGGTTGCGACATCGCGTGGCCAGCGCGCGCAGCACATCGCGTGCCGACTCGTCATTACGACGAAAGAACGAGGCCGACGAATGCGGTCCCCAATTGGATGTCGATATCGATGCAATGGACGAACGAACGTTGACCTACTTGTGGCGCTCAACATCCACCACTAGCTCTACTACTACTAACTTCAACAACAACAACGGCAGCACGACAATTTACTACGGCCAGGCGTTCGATGTGCGCGGCGCCACATGCTCGATGCGTCGTCTGTTGCCGTTCGAAGCGAACGCCTGGTTCAATGTCAGCTCTGATCAACTGGACCAATCTCAGCTCGGGATCGCCAAAGACAATGCGCAAAATTCAGACAATATACAAGTTGTCATGCAACGCTACTCAATGGGTGCCCTGTTTTTGTGGCTGCGCGCCACCGAATCAGGCGCGTCACGCACGGCACAGGTGCGTCGACACTCGATACTCGAGCCAACTGCCGACACCGACTTGACTAACTCTGATATTTTGCACGAGAAATTGTTCGACGAGCTCATGTGGGAGGTCCAGATATCCACTCTGAGATTCACAATGCGCTTCGTGCGCAGCGTCGTCGGCACTTCAGTGTTGGGAGCAGCCGAATATAATGGCATGCCGACACTCTTGCAATTGGTGTCGATTGAGTCCGAGGAGACATCGTTGAATGTGCACAGCAGTGGTGCGCCCAACGGCATTCCGCGGCCGCCTAGCAACTCGGCCAGCGTCAACAACATCAAGTCGAAATTCTACACCACCGTCAAGAGTGTGCGCGTGCTGAGCGCGCGCCAAGCCGACCATGAGCGGTTGTTCGCGCTGCCGCTCGGCAAAGGCTGCTCAGAGTCGCTGACTGCGCGCCACATTCGCTTGCCCGACGAAATCATCAGCGGCAACGATGAAGCGGACGACGGCATCGCCTCATTCACTGAAAATGAGAGCGGTAATTTGATCCGATGGCAACCGTTCGGTCAGTGGCTCACGCCGCATCGCGATCATCTGCGCGTACGCTTGAGCGCCACGCTGTTGGCGGGCGAAACGCGTGGCCAACGCGACGTTGCTTACGCCACGTGCACAATGACACGCATGGCGCCGGCCAGTGCACCAGGCGGTAGCGCAATCAGTGTCACCGAAACACGTGTTCGCGAATTCCGCTCCGAATCTCCCGATGACGAGCGCACGGTGCTTGCAGGACTAGCCATCACAAATGCGACCTTGGCAGGAAAGCAGGTCCAAATCAGCACACGCGTCGTAGATGCACGTGCACAGCTGGCCTACACGATCGGCTCCCGCATGGGCGTAGACAGTGCGCGGGCGGTGCACGCGCGCCAAGGCAACGAGGCACACTTTGAATTGGGACACACCCACCATTTGATGCTCGATCCGACCAATATTGAGCTGCTATTCTTAGACGACACCGATTATGTGGTGCTGCAGTACGATCGCAAGCGCCGCCTGCTGGTGAGCGAGCGCACTTTGGCCCGTTTCTCGCTGGGCATCGCCGAGGGACCGGCGATTATAACGCGTACGTTGCAGCTGTCCGACAGTGCGGCGTGCACTTTCGCCGCTGCTACACAAACTGCAACCAAAAACACAAACACAACCACAACCAGAACGACAGCTCGCTTGAAATTGCACGGCAGTTTGCGAGTCGACATTCGCATCCTGACGCCAGGCAAAACAATGCTGCAAGCGTTTGTGTCGTTGACCGTGCAACAGGTGCAACGCATCGGCGCCCATCAAGTGGCGCGTGTGGCCCATGTGCACCTGGCGCGCGCTCAGTGCTTCGAGCGTCACGAGCGCGTGCTAATCGAGTATACACCGACCTCATTGACTGGTGCATCTCATGCTATCGGGCCAGGCACCCAAATGGATGATGCAATCGCTGAGGCAATCTACGCCCGATTGGCACGCTCGATGCCTCGATTGGGCGCCCTACAAGTTGGCTCAATCGAGTTACTCGACGAAATGGATTACGTCACGTCAAGCGGATCAAATCATCGGCGTCATCGACCAATGATGCCTGCACTTACAGCGGGCGCACCCGACAAGTGGCGCGCCCTGGTGACACTGAACGAGCGTGCACGCGCTAGCGATTCGTTCGAGCAAAAGTGGTTTGTGACGCTGAGCGATCAGTCTTCGGTTGACACGAGCACAGTGTCGCAATTGGTGCCCAACAGCGAGGCGTGTGGCACACTGTGCGATGAGCTCGATTGTCAGCTGTACACATTTTGCTCGAGTCGTGTATGTACAGTGTGGCTGCCCGTATCGAGCGACAGCAGCAACAACAGCGATGATAATAGCAATCGAGTGTCGCCTCAATTGGTACCCGACAACGAGTGTCACACGTTTGTGGACACCAGTTTGAAATTGGGCGATTTGCAAAGCGCTGATCCGCGTAGAAAGGCACCACAAAGAGCAGGTGTCACACTCGATGCATTAGTGAAAACACTCGAGCGACGTGTGGCTAACGGTGAACGGATCAGCACAGCTAACGAATGCGTCGATGATTGCGAATATGTGAGCGCCGATCAAACGAGCGCCGACGACGACGAAGGCAATCTCGAGGATCTGGACGAACAGTTGGCGCACGAGCCGACGCACGAGGCACGCTACACACGCCAATTGACGTTAGACATTGTGGTGCCAGTGGTTGTGGCGCCACCAATGAGCGAGGAAGCGCCCAATGTGCCACATTCGATAATGTTGCGTGCGACAAAATTGGCTCGCTTAGACGAAGAAGAAGAATCGCAATTGAACGTATCACAATCACGAGAGAATAAATTGAATGAGGCGCCAACGTTTGCGTTGGTCTATGCATCACATAAGCTGCAATTGCCCGCAGACGACAGTGCACGCCAGAATGTGCACGACGCTGGCTTTGATTTGCACGAGACAATACTCGATTTGAGTGGCCAGTCAGCGTCGACGCATTTCGCCTCCGGAAATGAGCAAAGTCACACGTTCGGTCGTACCAAATGTATCGAAGCATGCGCTCAAACTGACGCGTGTTATGCGCTCTCATACTGTGCACCATCGCAATTGGTCAACGAAGCACTCAAAGCTCAACAGGTGCAACGACCTCAATGTGTTCAGCTGCTTCAAACAACTTTCTTGAACGCCAACAACAATGACGACAACACCAACACCAACATCAACAACAATACATCGACAAAGAAAGAGGATGGGTTCGAATTTGCACGTGTCATTGCGAACACGTTACAGTTTCAATCCGGCTGCGCAGTGTTAATGCGCAATCAGCTGGGCTCCATGTATGATGCGTACCACAATGTGGCACCAACCACGATGACGCACCGGCGCCTGGTCGATATGGAGGCTCACGAGTGCGCTATCACGTGCACGATGATGCACGAATGGACCGGCGAAAGTCAGCACAACGAATGCCTATCGTTTGATTTTTGCCAATCGATTGACGATGACACACGGCAGCAGCAGCCGCCGCAACAACAACAGGTGCCGCTGCCGCCACCACCCACACGAGCGAAGAATTCACAGCGCGCTATACAACGTACTCTGTGCTTGTTTCAAGCGGGACACATCATTACGGACACCATCGATCGGGCCGCGTTGGCCCACAATGACGGCACCACTGTGCGAATGCGCGTGCCCGATCCCAAATCGGGCATTGTCTTCGACGATGACAATGACACCAATGATAGAAGCTTCGCGCCAACTAACGCCAGTTCCAAGGATCAGGAATTGCCCATGCGTTGCACGCATTATTCGCGCCAATTAACTGCGGATTTTGTTGAACACAAACAAGCGGCCATACGTGATCGTGCACCTGGCCAGCTGGTGTACACGAAGGTTGAGCCGCGCATGTGTACGCTGATTTGTTTGCGCAACGATGATTGTCGCGCCTACGAAGTGTGCCGCCGCCAACCGAACAACGTCAACACGTGCATGCTATGGCCGCCGTTACAGATGTCAGGTGTTGTCACATCACAGACAGATACAAGCTCACCAGATCACTCACAGAATCAACACAAATTCTTTACAATAAAAGATAAGCAATGCTCAGTGTTTGAGTTGCGTCACGCGCGCGAACAATGGACTACCGCCGCCAACAAGTCAACTAGCGCCGACATAGAGACCACCTCTCAATCAGCAGCATCATGGAAGCTGTCGGCTACCATACAAATTATGCTGGCATTTCTATTGGCCATTTGCTTAGGCTTGATAACGAGAGGCGCATTCGAGCGATTGAGACCAGCCCAGTGTATTGTCAATCGATGATCCACCACCAATCAAATTGATGACATCAATGTTAATGTCGCTGAGCCTTCATTCATTCGAGACAGCTCGAGAGTTTTATTACACTAAATGATCCACGCCATCACAACCTAGACATTCCGATGCCATACATGATAGCGCACCAATGATTGCAATTTAAAATGCGCCAGTCTGTATCGACGACGACGGCTCTGTAATACAGTATAATGAATCGAGACAATGCGTTCAATATTGTCAATCAATATGATGTCATTATTTTATTTGTTTGCTCATACACTAACAGTGTGTCACATTACCTAAGTGTACAATCTTATTCTATGGTCCTTATCTATTGTCTATAATCTCAGACGGCAACATTTTGTCGAGCATGTTGCTTGGCTACATTGCTTGACGGAGTTGCTGTTTGTCGTGAGACTGTTCGTTGGAACAAATAATAAAAAGTAAATAGTGTAATTTCTCTAATGGTGCTTGAGTTTCGCTAATTGAAAATCGCTATGTCGTGTTCGCAACATTGTATGTGAGTGTCAAGTTTGATAATAACCTCACGCAACTTTGGCGTAAGAGTAGAAAAAAACAAACAAACGGAAATCTGTGACTGGCCATCATCATACAGCGTGTAGTTAGTTTGTCAGCTAAGCTTGAAGAATTGAATATCCACGTTATTATTATTATTTATCCTTCTCGGGTGGCACTACGACCATGATCTTTTGCAAGAACACGGTGATACTAAAGACGGCATTGTGTAACCATTGTGGTTTACTTTTCCATCCAATGAACAAAAAGTATACTGGAATGCCGGTGGCGATGCATAGCGTACCCATGCCAGTGCTGACGGGATCTTTGATCATTGGCACTAGTGTTATGAAGACAGTGGCCAGAATGTAGATAATGGGCCAGAATAGGTGCACCTTGATGGGTCGCGGCAAATCGGGCTCTTTCCAGCGCAAATAGGGCACACAAGCAACGGCTAAACCGATGGCTAGCCATGACGCAAAACCAACATAATTGATCAATAGATAAATGTCGTTCGATAACAAGTACACCATTGACAATAAACACATTGATATGACGGCGGGTGTAGGTGTTAGATGGTGAACCTGTATCATGGACAATATTGATGGCATTTGGCGCTCTTCGGCGCCGGCATAAAACAAACGCGACGATGTGAACAAAATACCGTTGACGCCGCCAAATGTTGACATTGCAACGAATATTGGCACCAACCAACCAAAGTTGCCGTACAGACGGCCGGCAAATGTGACAGCCACCGCTTCGGCTGATAACACTTCGTCAACGGACAGAGTAGTGTGAAATGCAACAATTGTTAACGTGTACACCACCGTACACAAGACACACGATATGAAAATGGCTTTGGGCAAATTTTTCGCCGGCTCCTTGAGTTCTTCAATGACAAAGTTTAAATAATTCCAGCCGTTATAAGCGAACAAGCCCGAATAAAATGAAAGCGCTATTCGAGTGATATCGGTGACTGAGTTGTCGAACGTGAAATACTTGGTCTCGCCGCGGCACAATTGCACAACTCCCGTCACTATAATAATGCCTAGTGCCAGTAGTTTGCCATAAGTGAAAAAGTCCTGCACGCGCGTCGACCATTTGACGCTCCAACAATTGACGAATGTCAACAACAATATGCATACTACAGCCAAAAATTTCACCGCCACCGAAGGGGGGTCACAGTCGGGATAAATGGGCCTCAGTGCGTACAGAGCAAATGTGAGCGCTACGATAGCTTGCGATGTGGGACGTACAATCATACACTCAATCCAAAGACGAATGAAGGCCAAGAACGGACCAAACGATGTCATGATATAAGCATAATCAGCGCCTGATTTCGGTATCATACAACCAAGTTCGGCAAAACAATAGGCGCCAATCAACGAATACACACCGCTGAGAATCCAAACAATTATCGACAGACCAACACTGCCTGTATTGGTCAACACACCCTTAGGAGCGACGAATATACCGGAGCCAATGATCGAGCCAACAATAACGGTGACACCATTCAACAATGTCATTTTGGGTTTCAGGCGTATGCAGCCATCATCTTCATCACCATCGTCTTCGTCATCAACAATAACACTGTTTTGGTTGGCATCTTGTTTGACGCTCTTGTATTTGTTGGCTGCTGTCATGGTCAGGCTGGTGTCTTGCTGTTCGGTTTTTGCAATCATTGCAACATGCTCATCGGATTCTGTATCCGGTGCCTTGGCGGTGGCGCCAATCGTGGGCAATTTTATATTATCCATTGAGTGTATATGTGTGTGTATTGTTCAATATGCTGTTGTTTATATGTTTATTTATGAATCTTTTTGGTCCGCACCACGCGAATGTGTTGTACAAAAAAAATGATGAAAGTACTAGGTAATATATTATTAATTCATTGTGAGTCTATTGACGAATTGACCAATTCTATGTTGTTCGACGACCACGCTGTTTCTGTTGTTTCTTGTTGAATTTTGCGGCTTCAAAACTACGCGGCGCGGCCTCCGAAATGCCGCTCGTTAAATTAGATCGATAACTCGAATGAGTAAGTGAGCGAGTGAACGAATGAATGAATGAATGGATGAGGCTACACCATGTGAACTATGTGCATGTGTATACTGAGTATGTGTATATTTACATTAGTGTGTACGTTCTAGTTGTGAATGTAACTGTGCTTGTGTCTCTCTCAATACTACGTTAGTTGTTGTATGTGAGATAGTAATCACACTAAAGGAGATGCCATTCGCTGCTTCAAGCATTCAATACGATATGCTAAAATCGAGGGGACCCATATGATAAGCGAACGACGGCGCCAACAAAAACGAAAACAGCGTGTGACGGCAACGAAGAAAACAAGGCAATATGAAACCGGTGAATTCTGTGTGTGTCTTGCTATTCATCACTCAAGATTTGCGGGGCGGATAATGTCGTCGTCGACGGCGCCAGCGTTGTTGTTGTCGTCGCTGGCTTCAGTAATGTTAACGTGGCAAAGGCATTAGCGTTGGCCTTAGTGTTTCAGCACAAGCGAGATAAGCGCTGACTATGTTGAGAGAGTGTGTGTCTGTCTGTCTGACAACGGACGCCAATAGAAAGAGAAAGCTAGAGAGCGAGAGAGCAAAAGAGAGAGCGAGAGAGCAAAAGAGAGAGAGAGAGAGAGACAGACAGACAGACAGACCCTTTGAGTGAGTAAACGCACCCAGTCAGTACAGCTAACACGCACTGTATGTGCTGACGCACTCACACAACGTCGAGATTCATGCATTAAGAAAGGCACGCGTACATGGTGAAACAAAGTTAGTGAAAACAAAACTCCTCAGTACGCCGCATACAATGGGCCTATGTGGTCTTGACCAAGTGAAACGCGCATCAGCGCGCGTACACATTGGCCCTTCGAGCGTCGTGTGCTTCGTTGCTGTGTGGTGCTGTTGTCGTTGACTGGCCGGCCTCACAAAGAATGAACACACACACACTTGCGAGCATGCGCTGTGGTGAGACGCGCGCATGAGTTCGCTCGGCTCTTTCTGGTGGCTTCACAACGAACGATTGAGCGGAAAATGTCACGCTAATAATAATAAACGATTTGAAGCACCATCGTCGATGGTTTTATTGAATGATTTTAACAAGTGAATGAACAACACCATGTGCACAAGCAATAGCGCACACCGTGTGAGCAGAAAGCTAGTGAAACTCTCACTGTGAAAGTGAAGGAGTGAGATAAAGCGTTAACAAGAGCTGCTCTTCAGTTGACAATAGTAGAAGGATTGGCCGAGAGTGTGCTCAATAATGAAAATAATACACACGAACACATTCGCTAGCTGGCCAGCTAGCTTGCTCCACATAGACCGGTTGTTGTTGTGTCGCACAATGGCGCTAGTGGTGCTGCAGCAACATCCAATTGCCGACAAGGTTACCACCAGTTCAGTTGAGTTCAATTCGATTCAATTGAAGTGAACTGACTCGTGAGCTGAACAGAAGAGTGTGGTTGAAGTAAGTGAACTAGAGCTGTTGTCTGTTGTCGATGGATGCCTCAACAGGAGATGCCTGGCTATGAGCTATCTAGGCTAGCTCGCTATGGTCGGCGTCGATGATCTACGTTAGATACGTCAGTCATGACATGTCGATGTGGGCAATGGAATCTCCGCTGAAATTGTAGTCGTCGCCTTAGCAAGCATTGACGACGACAACAACAGCCTCAGCGCTTCAACAACACTGTTTTTAATCATACGCTATCAGCACGAACGCGTGAATAGTTCAATATATGGATAGACGGATGGCAATTACATTAGTAGAATTGCAGCAGTGTGTGATGAGTGGTATCACACAGTTAGTTGCCACTTTGGTTAGCTAGTATTTGGCTAGCTAGTTGCGTGTGTCTGTCTATATAAGTGAATTTGACGTGAGCGTGTTGTGCCGGCTAGCATTGGAGAGATCGACCGACTTATATTGCTGCCTTCCGATAAATTATTGCTTCATTCACATTGAACTTATTGGATTTTTAGGCTAACTCCCTCATGTGTCATTTAATGCGACAGCACTTCAATTATTGACTTCTCGACTCTTACCAACTGATTAACTTATTGACAGCGCATCCATTACCATTGATGGTTCGCCAAGATAGTGAGAGAATGCAGTTTGATAATCTTCCCGCGAGTTTGTTTGTCTCAGCTTTCACTGTTAGCTTTCTTATTAAGCTTGTCATCAACAGAAGACTGTTGATGTTATGTTTGTAGACTAAGCTTTTTTTACAAAGAAGAAATAGTCTCTCAACAATAAAGTACAGGCGCCACTTGAAATGAAATGAAAAAACTAGTGAATCAATCCAGCTAAACTCTTTCATCGCTTCGATAGGATTGACTCGTGTGACAACATCAACAACAATAATCAAGACATTGTTTACTCTCTGCATGGTTAGTAGATGATGATGCACCTTCAGCGTCTTTGATCACTACAAACTATTGATTGTTGTCGTCGTTAGTTGAATGTTGTAGAAAGAGAACAACCGACAAATTATCTGTCTGTTACAAATCGTAACTATTGTATATCGTTATTGTTGTTGAGACGTCGTTGTAATGTGAGTCGGTCATTCAATGTCATTCAATATGACCGATCTGTTGAATGGTCGATAGAATTACACTTTAGTTTCTCTTCAAATATTGTTTGGCTACTGTGTAGAAAAGCCCAAAACTAGTAATTCGGAACAAGCAAAGAATAACAATCTCCAGAGCTCTAGGCATTAATTTTTATAATGAGCGCTCAATAATCTCTGAGAAGAGTTGAATGAGAAAGAATCGTTTAAATCCTTTTGATTTTCAGCAGTCAACAACATTTGGAAAACAATTTAGAAAGCGTTTATTTAACAAATGCATGCAATGATAGGAAGTTTGCCGGGCGGTACAGCACTGTTCGCTCAGAAAACTGATTCAGACATAGAGTTATTGTTGTTGTTATTAGTTTTAAGTGACCGCCACAAGCGCAGCCATTGCATGATTCACGTTACTTGTGAGGAAATTATAAATTACATCAAATGGCGTTCGTGGTGCATTGTTAGCGGATGCTGTTTTCAAATCCAAACTCAAACTCAAACTCAACTGCCTATCCTTAGATTGTGATGAGGCACGTCGTGTTCGACTAAGCTTGGACGAAGATTTCGACAAAGGTATTGATAATGTGCTAGCAGGTGTTGATGTGCTGGTAGTCGTGGTTGTAGTTGATGGCGATTGAGGCGATGTCGAGGTTGTTTCAACGTACAGAGCGTTGTTGCGATCGAAATGCTTTTCGCTACCCTCACAATTGACAGTGTTGATGAAGCGACACGTAAACGTTGTCTGATCAAACAACGTGTAATTGGGACAAAGAAAATCATATCGATTGCCAACGGCGCAATGATGGTAAATTTGACAATGAAGATCAATGTTGGCGTAGTACCCATCGTGGCGGCCATCACATTTGAAGTCAATCTTTTCCGGTATGCTTATGTAGAACGGATAGTTGGTGAGGTCGGTACCCTTGAGCTCGCGCGGAAAATTGGGATCAGCCATAAAGTCGATGATGCGACCGTCGGGTCGAGGCTGATAGCCGGGTGACAGCGTTTTTGGTGGTTGTGTTGTGGTTGTCGTGGTGGTCGACGTTGTGGTCGATGTACGGCGCCAGCCTTTTTTGCGCCCTTTACGCGGTCGCGCCGTTGTTGTGGTGGTCGTGGTGTCATCGTAATACTCATAATCGTAACTGTCGCGATAATCGTAATCGGCGGCTGGCGCCGGTTTGGCTGTGGTCGTAGTGGTCGTAGTCGTTGTAGTGGTCGTGGAGGGCGTTGCGAACGGCAGGGGTCGGGGTCGGGGTCGAGGTCTTAGACGGCGTCGCGGACGCACGGTTGTTGTGGCTTGTAGTGGCCCATTTGAAACACTCATCAATGTTGGTGCTGGTGTTGTAGTAGTGGTTGTGGTGGTGGTTGTTGTCGTCGTTGTGCTTGTGGTGGTTGAAGTAGTAGTGGACGTAGATGTTGGTCGCTGTGGACTTAACAAAGTGTCTAAACAATTAGATGTTAGGAAAGAAACAAAATAATAACGAGAATGAAAATTAGTAACGAATTCTTTCACAAACTGAACAAATGAAACTATATAATTGATACTTACGTCCTACAAATGGCACTGAAGCTTGACGACCATAACTGGCATACTGTTGATTGTTGTTATGCTCATTGATTCTCTGATTGTTATTATTATTATTATTGTTACTATTACCATGATCAGTAGGCACTTGATAGCATTGCTGGCGGCCAGATGGATCAGTGTATGGAATGCAATTGTGGTTGTTGTTGTTGTTGTTGTTGTTGGAGTTTGAGTTGAAGTCGCCCGAGCTGTCTCTCGAGGCCGAGTTTGTGTCGTCATTGTCGGGACCGCCATCGGCATCGGAAAATTCACGACTGTCGATCGAGGTAGCTGTTTCGTCTTCGTTGGCGTAGCTTGCCGGTTCAGTGTTGACATTCGATGGTGATTGTTGGCGTGACGACACCACACTGGAGCTTGCTTGCGACGATGCCGGAGTGTGGCGTGCCACATACGGGCTCACATACGAATTTGCAGCGTTTGCATTGCCCTGATATTGATCGCTATCATCACCATTATTATTATTATTGTTTGAAGACAGTACTAGTGTGCCACTGGATTGGACATTGGAGTTTATGAATTGACCACCATTCGCATCATAATTAGTTTGTAAGAGACTATCTTGGCCTCTACCATTGGCGGCCGCGCCTGATGGCTGCTCTTGATTGCTAGCAATCAGGTCCAAATTATCACTATCCTCATAATATGGCAACGGTGTAGTGGTGGTAGTGGTTGTTGTCGTCGTAGTCGAGGGAGTTGTGGCTTGCACTGCGTGCTGAAATTGGCCACGACGTGGCGGAGGCAATGGACTAATCGGATATGACATGTGCTGTCTGAAAGCGATCATTGATGACGATGATGACGACACAGGTGCCGATGCGGGCGCAAGCCATGCATTGTTATTCGTGTTTGATATTGATCGTTGGTTGTTGGCACGTGACGGGGCCGATATCTCTAGCGGATAAGCAAATTGAGTGTCGCTGGACTCTTGCCATCGTCGACTGATCGATGCTGGCTGCAACGATTGTGATGATGGCGCTAATGATTGCGGTGCATTGACTGGACTTCGGTAAATAGAGGATTGTAACAAGCTTGTGGCGGCATTGTTGTTTGAGTTACTATTAATAATTGGCTGTGATTGTGGCTGTGAATGTGTGGCACCGGAGTTAGTGAACGCTGAGCTTGAGATCAAATTGACACCGCTAACTAAGGCGGCGTTGCCAGTCACGCTTGCCCCGATACCGTTGATTAGAGGCGCCGGCAATTGTTGGCCACGGCGACTGTGCATTTGCTGCTGGTGCTGAGCTAAGCTACCTGTCATGGTCATTAGTTAGAGTTATGAACGAAAGGAAATGGTCAGATTAAATGTTGCAACATTCGCACGACGATTACAATCATTGTTAGAGCATGGTAAGCGACTTACATGGTACCACAAATGTCAACATAAGACCCATAACCAAATATGGGACGTATTTCATTTTAGGCACTCGTTGTTTTGTTGGTCACTTCAATCGTTCAATTCAAATGACTGACTAATATTTTTCGCTTGAGTTTGAGATGATGCTCGTGCTTATGTCGCTAGAGTTGAGACTTGAGTTTATTATTATTGTGTTCGCTCACAACAATATTCGATGATATTCAGTAATATTTGATTACTGTGATGCTTGTCGCTAATTAGATTGTAAATAGACTAGAAGCTATATAATGTAATAGAGCAAACGATGGAAGTAATAAGAGTGGTTTGTATTGTTTGGCTTGTCGATCATTGTTTTCTCTTCGTTTGCAAAATTTGATCACAAAAATCCAACTACCTGTTGAATTAAAATTGCTCAAGTTTCACCTTGACTGTACTTGTCATCGTTATTTTGCCACTTTGTTGGTCTGTCTGTTAGTAATAAAGATCAAACTTGATATATTCATATATTGGTTGGTCGTCAGACAACGAACACGTGTTGATACGAATCTAATGTCTGATACTTCAACAAGTGGTGAATTAATGTCTTCACTTGTTGTTGTTCAGTTTGCTTTGTCAAGTGTTTTCAATTCTGCTTATGATAAGATTCAATCCCAACTTTCGGTTTGCTTACAACTGCTTTTTTGCTCGAATTCTCACAATCGGACAAATCAATTTGTGTGTGTGTGTTGATACGGGCACAAGTTTGACGATGTTGTTTGCATACGATTGTGATTGTTGGTTGTACGTTATTTGCTAAAAGTTTGTTTAAATTTGTTCAAGTTTAGTTAAAGTTTGTTCGTGAGAAATATACTTGACGGAATATAAGTTCACAATCTCAGCAAAAAAAATATAACGCTCAAGTTCACGTACGTCTTTACATATAGTGTGAGCCGGCTAGTTATCAAGTTTTTTCATGTCAATAATTTTCTTTCTTGTTAGCTGAGATTGCGCTTCCTTCTTCTTGAATTGAGCTGAATTAAGCTTCGATTTTGCACTTGTTCGTTGGTTCGTGTTCATATCAAACCTTAAGCAAGCTGTCGCTGCCTTAGCTATTAGTTCTTGTCGCCAACAAACCGTTCTCACTTTGCGCGCGTGTGATATTCCAAGATATCGATGCTCGTCGATCATAGTTGTTGGCTAGCTTGCCGATAATTTTGCATGTAGTTTGCCAACAAACAGACAGTTAACTTGCAATTTGTAGCCTTATAACTTATAACAGCTTGATTGCTGTGCTGTGATGCCAGAACGTGAACGACTACGCGTAGCAGACTTTTTATTTATTTATTTATTATTATTATTATAATTGCCAGCAGTGTTTGTCGGCAACTTTTCGCGCAATCAATCAGACAAAGATCGATTTTTTGGTCGTTCGTCGGTTTATGTCTCGCTGATGCTGCTGCTTGTAGTTTTGTTTAGTTTCTTTTGGCATCTGATTTGATTGCTTTCTTGCTTTGATGGCCAATAGCAACTTGCATAGTGTAAGTGAGATCGCCAAATGATCGGTTATATCGTCGATCGGTTGATGTCGATGTTGATGCCAACAAGCATCTTAGCCAATTGCATGCAAATTATTGTGAGCATATGAGTCTTTGACTCTTTGGTGTCCAATTTGAGCAAGCTAGCTTCGATGGCACACAAAAACCAATTGCTTGTGCTGAACCAATCTTTATAGTTCTCAGCTGGTTCAAACAACAACGACAACAGCAACAATAACAAAAGACGAGAACCAATTACTGATTGGGGAAGAATATGGCAACAGCAGCAGAAGAAGCAGCGGCGGACTACAGACAGTAAGCGACGATGAATCGTCGGACGATGGTGACTATCATTGCAAAGATGATGAATATTATTATTCTTATTTGCTGTTGCTGCTCTTGTAACGATGCTGTACATTGTCCATTGTCGAGTGCTGTTGTTGCTGCTTCGTTCGTGCTGTTTGAAAGAGCGAGCTGGCGAGCTGTCAGGTCAAAACTTTCTCTGTTGGTGGCTTTCGTTTGGTCGGAAAGCGAGAGCAAGTGCAATGATAGCCAGCATGAACTTTATCGCTACAACAACTTGCTCGCCGTCTTGCCATAATATTCTAGTAGAATTATTGAAAGTACTTGTGACCATCACCTCTTAACTTAACTTAGCTCAAGTTGCAGCTTGTGAGATCGTCCATTGCGTTCTTAGCAAACTTAGATTACGCTCGAGTCGTCGTTAATTAGATGCGCAAAGGACTCCACAGAGAGGATGATTTAAAACGGAACGAAATGAAATGACGAACTTTCTCTGATGAAAATATTGATAATAATATTTGATTGCCGCCGATCGACGGTGGTCAGTGGAGCTTCAGTCGACTTTGAGCTTCGATGGGTTGTGTGTTCGAGTTGCCGAGCCTTATCGGGCGCATATGGAGGTCAGCAGGTGACGCAGTTGAATGAAGTGCTCGAAATAAAATAGAATTAGCAATAACAACGGCACTAACATCCAGCTTTCACTGATTCACTGATCATCGCCACACAGTTTCTTACTTCATCAGCTTTCACTGTAATGATAACTGTAATAGTACAGTGCAACTTTAGGTGGGCGCGTCTTCTACAACTTTGGCTAGAATTTTACGTTTGTCTCACATAACCTGCCGTGCACCTTGCTCCAATATATGCGCCAACATAAGCGGCAGTTGTTAGTCGTTGTTTGCTTACACACAACAGCAACAACTATTTCGTAGCAACAACAATATTTTCTCCTCTCAGCACGGGGTTTCTCTCACTGTACTCTCGTTTATTCAATCAATGAAACCTGGCTAACTGACTATCCGTTGGCTCGGTTGACTGACTTGTGTCGCTAGCTGGCTGGCTGAACCGACAAGAGCTGACTTCGAGAAAAAAAAATCGAGAGTGTAGATGAGCTCTCTTGAGTCGTGCGGCTAATCTTGAACTATAACTTTCTCGCGAGATCCGTCGTTGTTGTGACTGCAAGCAGGACGGCCAGCTAGTTAGTTGCTGGGTAGCTACCACCGGTGTGAGTGTGTGTCGCAATCACCTGGTGCTCTCAGTGTGTCACCTATGGGCTAGCAGTGTCTGCAAAAATCCCTTATCCGACTTTTTCGCATTGTATCGGTAACGTTCTAAGCCGAATGCCTTGACAGCTCTGCCGGTTAAACCGTAGAGCTTGGAGTCAATAATGACTTTTCTTTCCAGCATGGTCCACGCTTTGTTTTCCGGGTGAGGTTTGTACACACACGTTTCCTCCACCGTCATCAAATTGGTCATTGCAATATTCCGTGTAATCGTAGTGAGTGTCTCCTGCTTAGGGTCAACACAAGAGTCTTCGAGGACGTGAACTTTGCGTGAAGGAATCAACTTTTCGATCCATTTTGGGCAACTATTGGTTTTAACAAATAATCGACGCGACACGAGCTGGCCTTCCCGATTGATGTGACGATGAATAACGTCTTCGCTAAGGACGTGTTTACTGTGTTTATTAGGGTAACGCCTCCAGAATGCGATGGCTATTTGTTGCCAATTGAATTGAAAAGTTGTTTGCCTTTCGTAGCGTCGCATTGTTGAGGACCAGGGCCCTAGTGCATAGTCTTGATTCATGATCGTGATGGTTTATAAATTTACGGTTGGTGATAAATTTATCTTGCCGAATGTGTGCCGCAGATTCGCGAATAATAAAGCTGTCTTCCATATTATCAGCAAGTCGGTGCGTTATCCTGCTCACTACAATCTGCAGGCATCTGAATTCGCAGTGGAACACTGCAAACGAAAAACGTGTTATCTTCAGACAGACACAAGCAGGGAGGTAACTGAACTAATTGTGATGAGCCTCATTGATATGGAATTCAAAATATTCAATCAATAATCATATTCAGGTTTATGAACTTGACTCAATTTTACCTAGTCCAAGCTCACAAGACACACGCCAGGCACAATGCTCAGGCACATTCGTACATTTTCTCAGTCTCAGCAGACTCACAAAGTCGGCGACGTCATTTATGGTTACCGGCTCGATCGTGTCGAGCGCATCAAGGAGCTCAACATAAAGCCCTATTATTTGACACACTTGACAACAGGGTCTGAGCATTTGCACGTCGAACGCGAAGATAGCAACAATGTGTTTGCGGTCTCGCTTCGAACCACACCGAAGAACTCAACTGGGGTGGCCCACATTCTCGAGCATCTGGCGCTATGCGGCTCGAAAAAATATGCTGTTCGAGATCCATTCTTCAAAATGCTGACGCGCTCTTTGGCAACATTCATGAACGCTATGACCGGTCCCGATTATACTGTCTATCCATTTTCTACACAGAATCGACAAGATTTTGTCAATTTACTTAAAGTTTACGTTGATGCAGTTTTCAATCCACGTTTGCGCCCTGTAGACTTTCGCCAAGAAGGTTGGCGCCTAGAATACACGAACCCCGAGAAAGATGACACTCCAATCATCTTGAAAGGTGTTGTGTACAACGAAATGAAGGGTGTGTTCTCAAGCTCATCGGCTATCTACAGCAGAAATTTGCTAAATCATTTATACCCTGATAACACATACCAATACGAGAGTGGAGGCGATCCGGAACATATACCCAGTTTGACTCACAATGAGCTAAAGAAGTTTTACGAGTTGCACTATCATCCCAGTAATGCAAAGTTTTTCACATACGGCGATATGCCACTTGAAGAGCATCTCAAATTGTTGAATGAATTGATCATGTCAAAATTTCACTCAAACTCGTACGCAAGAGAGCAATCGATAGTTGTAGATCAGCAATCTTGGACTAAGTCGAAAGAAGTGAAAATTGCATGTCCTCCGGACCCTTTATGTGCTTATCCAGATAAGCAAACTACAACCTCAATTTCCTACATGCTTGGTCAAATCACAAACATTGAAGAGATGTTCTTGTTAGACACCCTATCATCTTTACTAATGGACGGACCGAACGCCCCGTTTCATCAAACTTTGTTGGAATCTGGTCTGGGGTCAGACTTTAGTCCGTCGAGTGGATTAGCCTCTTACACCAAACAACCTTACTTTTCGGTTGGTCTACAAGGAATACATAAAGATGACGTAAGTAAGGTACACTCTATTATTGAGCAAACATTTGCCAAAGCTGCCAAAGACGGGTTCGCAGATGAACGCGTCGAAGCAATCTTGCATAGCGTTGAACTGGGTACAAAGCACATCAGTGGAAATTTTGGGCTGAGAATCGCCATGTCAATAAACTCGTTATGGAATCATGACGGCGACGTCATCAAGGCCATGCGTGTCAATGAACAAGTCGAAGAATTCAAACAAAAGCTACGCGAAAACAAGCAATATATCATCGATGCCATGGGCAAATATTTCTTGAAGAATCCACACAAGTTAATTCTCACAATGGAACCTGATGCGGAATATGTTGAACAGCGAAATCTCAAAGAAAAAAAGCTGCTAGAAGCTAAAGTAGCAAAGCTCAAAGACATTGACAAAAAGACCATATTATACGAAGGTATGGAATTGATGAAGATACAAAATTCTAAGGAGGACACGTCCATACTTCCTTGCCTGAACGCCTCGACAGACATATCGCGTGAGTTGCAGTACAGGACAGATATGAACTTTGTAAAGCACATGAATGTCAACGTACAATTGTGTGAACAACCAACAAATGAGGTAGTATACTTCAGAACCGTCGCCAACTTGGGATCTGAAAACGAAAGCAAATTATCAGATGATTTGTTAGAATACATACCATTATTTTGTGATGTGATAACCAAGCTGGGTGCTGGCCCTTACGATCGTAAAAAATTTGCGCACCTAGTCCAATCATCTACCGGAGGTCTGGCCTCCATGTTCCTGATCAATCCTAGTTTAGTGGCCATTGACGAGTACCGTGAAGAGATACTTATGTCCTCCTACTGCCTCAAGAGAAATTTGCCAAGAATGTTTGAATTATGGTCACATATTTTCAATGGCGTTCATTTCGACCAAAACAAGGACTACATAAATCAACTCGTGAAAGTAGCAGCCGCCGAGTTGGCTGACGGAGTACCTCACAGTGGGCAGCTTTACGCGATGAGGCGGGCAGCACAAAAGCTTAACAGTATATCTGCATTACAGGAAAGATTAAGTGGTCTAAGTTACGTGGCCAAGATGAAAGACATTGCCAGTGAAGAACCTGTTGAGTCTGTGATCGACAAACTAAAGCGCTTGTCATCGATTGTTTTCAACGCACAAAACTTGCGATGTTCACTTAATGCCGAGCCTCAGGTTATAGGAGAGGCTAGTAATCACGTTGGATCGTTTTTGAAGACAATCCCGAACCAAGACGGTGCGCGATTCGTCACCCCAAAGGCCACTGACGATGATGCTGGGATTAAAGACACAATCGAGCAAATGCATATGCCATTTGCCACAAATTTTGTGGCGCAAGCTTACATTTCAGCGCCCCAGTTGCATAAGGATTTCGCAAGGTTGTCGATCATGTCCAAATTGGTTTCATCGAAATTTCTGTTACGAGAAGTTCGTGAGAAAGGCGGAGCGTACGGCTCCGGTGCCGCTCTGTCACCTACCGGATCACTTCATTTCTACTCGTATCGTGATCCTAATGGTTCAAAGACTCTCGATGCTTTCCAACGTGCCATTGATTGGCTCGTAGAAGCATCCGATTACACCGATGATGATATTGAGGAATCCAAACTCGGTGTATTCCAAGATGTAGATAAACCTGTTGAACCTGGAAAGAAAGGTCTTTCACACTTTTTGACCGGAGAAACTGACGATATGCGTCAAAAGTTCCGACTTGAATTGTTAGACGTCGATAGAGGCGATATTTCTAAAGTAGCCAAAAAGTACCTGAAACAGAGCAAGCCCGGGACTTTCATCCTTGGTCCTACCAAAGAATAGCTTTAGTTAGTCACCGACGCGAATAAAAACATCCTGGGAATTAAAGTGATTTTAATAACATGCCGTGTTAGTCACACAGAACTTGAATTTTCATCTTCATGTAAGTTGAAAGATTTTATTTCTAGGTTGCACAACGATAGTAAAGTTGCTAGTTGTAAGTTGGATGTCGCTTTGACACATTCACCTTAAATCTGTGTAAAAAAGAAATTCCTATGCTGGATACACGTAGTAGCTCACTTGAAGTAAGGAAAGCCTTGAGAGACGAAATCAAGTTTCAAAGTAAGACTATCGAATCGGATGCTTATCACCGGACCCGTGATAAGCAACCAATTCTAGTCTTTTGCTCGTTCATCCACAGTCAACATGAGAATTCCATCGATACGAATATTCCACGCGCCAAGCAATCAACGCTGACGTGTTTTCGATGATCATGATGCGCTCCCCCTACTCTACGCACTGGCACAGCGGCTACAGGTTTCGATACTGTGGGTGAGAGCCGCGTACGCGATTCACATACACGCCTTATTCTGCATCGGAACGAAGATTGTACCTGCATGAATTTTTTGCCACAGACACCTCTGATCGGTCGTGGAGCGCTTGGTTTTATTCTGATATTACATGAATGTATGTATTCTTTAAAGTCTGATTTCATTAATTCACTTTCTATCAATGTCCACCACACACCAAATTGACCAGCAACCGGATTCAGCGTGATTAACAAAATTAGACCAAAATTAAATCTATACACCATATGACTGTATAGTACCAGTGTCTATATTTCAAACTATAACCGTTTACAAAACAACATAATTGAATATGAAGTCTTTCGTTACAGGGTCAGCTGAGTCTGAGTTTCCCTTAGAAAACCTTCCCTATGGTATATTCTCAACACCAAAATACGTAAGTAGGAATTACCTCTAAGATAACTCAATTATGAATTATGAACAATCCTAAAGAGGATGTGTTTTTTCTTTCCAACCATGTCATTAATAGCCTACACCAAGGCCAGGCGTTGCCATCGGCGACTATGTATTGGATCTCAATGAAGTAGCTGACTATTTCACCGGACCGCTGATGAAAGATGTTAGCAAGCATGTGTGGGCCCAAGAAACCCTTAATGAATTTATGTCGTTGTCACGACAACATTGGCAGGAGGCCCGTCAATTCATCACGAAAATGCTTTCCGATGAAGAGCCATTCTTGAGAGACGACAAGTCATTGCAGGCTAAGGCTCTGGTAAAGCTTGATTCG
>JAIFTH010000364.1:0-32008 GCA_019968535.1 Fragariocoptes setiger
ACTGCTCAAAGGCACAGTCATCTGTGCTTCTTTTATTTTTTTTTGCGTCTAAGTCATTGGCACCCTTTAAGCGAACTTTTAGAGTCCTGCAGGGACAGGCTATTTTAATGCATACAACAACAATAACAAATCATCCCACTCATATGTTTTCACTGCACCAAAATTGATATGTTACGAATACGACTAAAAGATAGCGAACACTTCCTCAGAGATTAAAATACAAGAGATATCTATTAGATATCGAGAAAAAGCAAGCGAGACATACATATGCTGTTGACAACGAAGGTTCACATCATCATACATTCACATAATATTTATTGCATTATGTGACAATTTGTTATATCCAAACTTTTGATTCATCACTTTATTATTATCTGTTCATCTTCAACGGGACCGTGATCTCCCTCTGAATGAAACATATTATCACATGTTGATAAAATATCCGAATTATACAATCAATCACTATCATCGATCGTATCATCGCAAACCTTTGTTACCATCGAGAATACTGAGTGCGCATAAATGCTTTGTTGTTCGTCCACCAACACCACTTTGGCCAGTGTCATACACCAATATTTATATTATTAATCATAGCAACAGTGATTTGATGCAATTCCGCCTTTGATAGCAGAGTCATTCACTCATCACACAGATGCGAAATGGAACACGAAACGGGTGATCAAACAGATAAAATCAGCACATCAAGTGAGCTTAGTAGTAGTGCTGACGACAACCGTCCGGTCATTGATCAAGAACATTACACACAATCAGTGCAACCATCCGCACCCCAAACATTAGCAAGACAACCTAGTGATGAGAGCTCATCCAACGATGAACCTACCGATGGTGTGTGCAGCATCAACGATGATGGCCCTTACAATCAATTAAGGTCTATCAAAGCTTTCACTGAGGCGCAACTATTGTCACTCCATCCAGAGGTCGGTACCATATCTAGTCAACTACAACAGCAACCACCAGATGCTCTGATTATGGACTCGGTTTTGTACGAATTATTGTGTGAATTAGAGAAACACATTGATTCACTCAATGACACACGCAATCAAATCAGATTGTTGCAGAAAGAGATCACTGAAAATCGGCGCAATGTTTGGGAATTCCAAAAAAAGTCTTTGAGAAAGATAGCCATGTGTATACATGGACGAATTGCCGAAAGTACACTGAAATATAAGCAGGTTTCATTGTCTCAACGAGAATTAGATGGTCTTCGTGAAAGACTCAGCAAGTTTAGAGATGTTGTCCAAGGTGATCTCATATACTATTCGTTCAATGTTCAAATCAAACGCTACCAAATTTTATCAAAACTTGATGCCTCCATTCAAAATGCCGATCGTGAAAGTTTAAAGTCGTTCATTGCTGCGCTGTTCTGTTTTATACGTCGCCTCAATAATGGGGATTCGGATTTCGCGTCCCAATGTCGCACTTGGATCAAGTATTTAACGAAAAATTTCCTGCATAAAGCCAATACTGAAGATTACCTATTCATCGTTACCTTATTGACTCGTGGGCCACCCGGCATCTCC
Source organism: Fragariocoptes setiger (assembly GCA_019968535.1). Lineage (NCBI taxonomy): Eukaryota > Metazoa > Arthropoda > Arachnida > Trombidiformes > Phytoptidae > Fragariocoptes > Fragariocoptes setiger. The sequence goes on from JAIFTH010000364.1 coordinate 1,542, forward strand.
AAATGGACTGCTAACCTTATACATTGTCCTCTATTCGAAAGAACCAATCAATACGATTCCGCTGCGATTTATATTGATCATTGTCTTGCTCTTTTGAACAAATTGTTGGCCGCTCCAAATCAAAGTGAGGGACAAGAGGGTGAAATCAGTAAAAATTCAGCACGCTCTAAAGATGCATCCAAACAGCCATCTGAAATTAATGAGACTACCAAATGGTTGTATATCGATACAGACTTTGAGCATGATGGCGAAGAGTTTGATATAAATTCTTCCACTTCTTGCCGACTATCTGAAGTTGATATAATATCTTTTTGCCAGCAAGTACCTGTGACAAAAATCCTAAAAGAGTTCAGTCTATCAAGCTTGAATTCGGCGAATTACAATCCAGAGGAAAGTGTCGACAACAGTATGCTCAAGATTGTTGCAATTGCAACCAAAGTGATACAAACCTATCAAACAGGCCTCAAATCCTATAACAGCATCAGATTCAATAACCTTATTGAGTATTTGAGTTCACAAATTCGCCATACAGTGCTCGTGGTGTCCAATCATTGGCAAGAAAGTAAGCGAAGACTGGTCGACATTGACAGTCCAATGTTGATGAGACTTGAAGTAGAATACGACCATTTCATTCTGCGCTCAATCATAACTATTCTTGAGTTACGACGATCCGGGATATGGCGTTATCTGGCCGACAATTCTCCCCAAACTGCCAGCACCAAAGATAGGATCAATCAAACACAATCAGAGAGTGAGCCACCTGCTGAAACCAACACTACCAGATTGTCAAGTTTTCTAAAATCGGCTAGCGTTTTTGTGGCCGGTGATGCAGTAGGGCCTGCCACTGGGGCCGATTCTTCATTCGAGAAAGTTACTAAAGGTAGTCGGTCACCCAAGTCACTCACGTTCGGCTTCTCAGTAGAATGGTTTCATGGAGTATCTGACTCTATGATGTGGCACATTCTGTGGCAATTCCACAACAATTGCCGAGACGAGAAGAAAGGCGAATTCAACAAAATGTGCAAATACTACAACGATGCCTATTGGCGCAAAAAGTTCCAAGAGCAAGCCGTTTCGTACTTGTTCACCGAGAAGTTTCTAAAATTACCGGCGCACGAATGCAACTACCTGTTGAAATCAATGGCAAATATGGTGCTGTCAAGATCAGACTCTCAATCAGATTTTGTCACTTGGGTCGTCAGCGAAATATTCGATTTCTCTTTCAAGAGCAGCGCACTTAAATCAAAAGTTACAGCCACCGGCATTGAATTGCTTGCTCTATGTGCCGAAAAATATCCTGGTCTCATCAGTTGCTTCATCAAATCGCTGCGTGGTCATGATATCAACGATCAGATCGTCGAACTATTCATCCGGTGCCCATTGAACGGATGGATGTGTGATCAAATAGAATTCGAGACTCTATCTGATTGGATCAAAGAATATCCGTTGACGACAGTTTACAACAAAGTTGCGCGACTTGTACTTACTAAAATCCTTTTGAACGACGACAATCGAGCCCATTATATGAGAAACTACTCACAGAGGCCATCAACATCGTGCGAAACGATGCCCCCACCGTGCGTGCCTAACGAAAATGAAATGACTCATTCAACCACGATAACGCTCAAACTATCGCGGAGCATATGCCTATTGTTGATAGAGGCTATTGATCGGCACTTTCCCTCTACAAACGAACTGAGTTCTCAAAGTTTAGGTGCATCCGTCGAAGTGTGTTTAGCCGCGATGTTGGATGAGCCTATTACAAGCAAACTTATCAATATCGCCATATCGACAATTTATTCCGAGTTTTACAGTTGGTGTTGGCGACTGTTACTCACCCTTCGCGTTCACATTCTAGATCAAAGCGGCACAGATTGGAACGCTGTGCTCACTAGATCAGGTACAAGCCGATCAGCACTGAACACTGTCATTGTCAACGATCGCTTTCATCCTGTGCCCACAATCATCGATACTGAATGTTTGCTACTGGCAAGCAACATTGAAAAGTCTAAGCCAGCTTCGCTTTATGTCTACATGATGCTAACCGATGTTATGTGGCAAAAACAAGAGCTCAACAATTGTATGCGTCATTTGAATTCGTTGGTGAATACGGGACACGTGACGCCTAGCCTAAAAGCTGCAGAGTATTTGTATGTGTGCCATATCGAAGATTTGGATACTGTGATAGCGAAGAATCCCAAGACAATTCAATTCTGGTATACTCTGATCACATCGCCAACCAGTGGCGTTACGGCCGCTCAATTAGCTTCCTATATCCAGTGCCAAATGATGCAACTCACCCAATTTAAGCAACTGCAACTCATGCGAGGTTACACCAAGATACTAATCGAAGTGACAGCTCAAATATTGAGACAAACATCGTCGTTGTGGTTCGACAATTGGTCTCACTGTCTTGACAAAATTGCCTGCCTGTTTGATCATATGGTTCGGTTCAATTTTCCCGTTCAACGACAGCAATTTATACGTATTCTCTGCGATGTCTCATACTCAATACAAAATTGGAAATTTCCTCCAACTGGCTGGCTCAGCACATTGATTTCATCAGGAACATATGCCAACAGTGCGTCACGAAAAGAGTTTGTCACTTTACTTCATGTGCTCACACAACGCAACCAGAATCTTGTCTGGCTACATTGGGCTGTCGTTGAATGCGACACAATTCGACTTGAGAAAATCTGGGAGGATATTGTGACCAACTTAAGCTCAATGCCTGAGGCCACCATTGAGTCTTCAATCCGCAAAGTTTGTCCTCAATACAATCAGCAATTGATTCGTGATAGTTTACCGATTAACTCTTGGATAGCATTGGCGCTTGAAATCAACGAAATCGATGTCGGACACGAGTTGAGTCCGCTTATCTGGTACAACTTTTTCCTCAACTATTTTGCCAATTCACTCAATGGCAGCTCTGTTGGCCTCAAGATTGTTCCCGCCGACATCATTCAGCAACTTAAGTGTCGATTAGATGCCTTGTTCAACTACCACTATCGTCAATGGACCATTAGAGGTAGTTCAGATTCACACTCGCAACTAGCCAAGTTGTACAAGGCATTTATGCTTTGGCTACAAGATAAGACCCTGCAAGACGCTTATGTAGATCTCGAGCATTTGGGGCCTAATTATCTGGTACCATTGTTGAAATCAATTATGGCCTCGTCGGACAGCGCATGGTTACCTTACGTAGATTTGCAAAAGATTCAAGACAAGAACACTAGCATGTCAGCATCATGGTCACAGATAAACTTTTTACAATGTTTAAATCAGAACACCTCAACTCGAGAGTTGACCATTCTCAATCGGCAATTCGACGAAGTTTCTATGGCCGAAGCCAACGATCGTCTTGATGATGCATTATCATTGAACCGAACCGATCAGAGTCATGACAATCATATACTCGCGCTCGAAGATGTCAACACTTTATTATCGAATGAAGACGTTTCCAAATCTTTGGAAGCACTTCGACATCAAACAAACGGTTCCGAGCACACAATAAACGTCAAACACGCCATAGAACTTATAAAGCATCACTTCCACACCGTTATAACAGAGTCCAAGTACTTTGCCCATAGGATCTCAAAGATGACCTCATTGAGTGACGAACTGATTGAGCTCATAGCAAATCTATACAGCAATACCAAAGCCGTTCACGTACACACAGTGCCATGTGCAGAGAATTCCGCCTGCTCCGGACCGGCCAAGATCAAATTCGAAGTTGAAGAGGCCACAATGACCGAGCCAGTCAACAGTAGGATTGAGGCCAATCAGCAGAGTTTCGAATCTATCAGCGGCGAGTTGATCGATTTGCCATCGAGGTCCTTGGTAAGTTCGACTATCACGATAAAACAATTGATCACGAACTTGGTCAACATCAACGATAATGTTCGTTATGTGATTGAGACTTTACTTGATTACATAAGTCAAGCAGAACAGTATCAACAGTTGAGTGGATCATATTTGCCATCGTCGTACGTGCTCAACACGATGTTAGAAATATTGTCCATCACGAACGAGATTGATGTTTTTAACAAGTCTCTGTTGAATGTCTGCTTTCGTCATCCCAACGGTGTGCACATGTTCAGTCCAAAGTTGTCACCATCCGAGTGTTCAATCATTTGTTTCAACGATATGTACAAGAGCATAATGGATCATGTGGACCACTTACCACCGTTGGCTCTGTTTGTTCTCGTTAGCAAATTTGATATCACTCAATGGTTGCGATCGGCCACAGATGAGTTACACTCAGGCATGACTCAAACAGTATGCGCCGTACTACGAAAGTTGGGAAAAAGGCCCGATTATGAGTATCTGCCCTCGTTCGAGTTATACCGACGCCACTTACAAGCAGCAATGTCATACAAATTTCCGGCTGAAATGCTTACTGTGATGAAGGAATTCTTGATCGCGATGGATGCACAATTTTTGGCGCCCGATCTATGGATGGATTATTTGCTAGCTTTGGGCTTCTACGCCTCGTTAGACTGGCCGAGCGTTATCAGCGCGTCCAGTTATCACCTAAACGACAGTACGAATCGCCTGGAACGATCAACTATAGTGCCAGACTCACTCATCGGCGAACTCTATAAATTGGCCAACTCAAGAAAGACACGCATCGGGCTCGATTGGCACCAATTGAACGATTCAATCAAATTGATCACTGAATTTTTTACAAACGTTGTCGCCACTAGAACAGACATTGTTCTGCTCGAACAATACGGGGACTACACGAAACAATTCATACTGGTGTTGGCCAGCTTCACATTCATGTGGATTGAAGCAACATCTGTAGCTTATCCCAACAATCAAGACCTCATTTGGCAGCAGACTTTTGATCTCTGGAAAGATTGGATCTTTTTAGACAAGTGTTTCAAAAGCATACATAAGGACGATTTTGAGTTTGTTTGGACACTCTACGTAGCGTGCATACAATTTTTGATAGAAAATATCGATGATAGCATGAATCGAGTGCTGAGCTTGATATGGTGTACTTTTTGTGCCTTCATTGAGAAGACACGAGCAATCATTTATTTAGAGATGTCAATCATGCAGCGGTGCATTCGTCAATTGCCATGGAACAAATTTGTCATGAAGTTTGACGACTTCAAGTGTCTAGCCGACATTGTTCATCAGGAACGATATAATGTAGCCGACATCACGAGTCATATCATGCTCAATATGAATTGGCGCGACTCTATAGCGCAACTGGGAACCAACGAGCTTTCGGAAGTTATGGAATACGCGGCCACATCCATTATACTAACAGCGAGTCACTTGAAAGGATTTCGGATCCCGTATCAATTGCATTTAGTGAGCTGTGCTCAGGCGGAAAATTTGGCCCGAATTACTGTGAAACAAATGGAATTCGTTAATCTCGAATTTAGCCCTACAAACAAGTTGCTCATCAATACGCTGCGGGCGATTTGTCTCAATTTGACAAACGATTCAACGTTGTCGCAGCCTTCATCGTTGCCGTCCACGCCGCATTCTCAAACGAATGATCGAAAATATCGTAAACACCTTATTTATGCTAACTTCATATCAACTTACATGACTGATCTTCTCACCAATCAACCGTCCATTATTAGTTCTCATAATTCCTACGTACGGAATCTGATCGAGGGTTCGTTGAGCGACCTCGGTTGGCTCTTACTATCATCTTCCATAGACTTTGATCAAAAAACACATCTCTTAGCGAAGTTGCTCGACTGTTGTAACACTTTGACGAACGATGAGGCTCGCGCGTTGATTTCACAATCTTTTGTTGAATCGTCACTATTTAAACAAAATCCCGTAATTGTCATCGAGACCATACGAGCTATTGGATCGATCATAACCTATCCCGTGACTATGGTTTACATGTTGGAGCACCTTATTGAATTGTACTTCTCGTTGAATGGACATTACGAGCAACTTTGGAAGACTTACAAGATGAAATATGTCACCGACACCGATATCCTCGATGCTTGTATCGGTGGCAGAGCTGTATTAACACTGTTGGTTCATTTCGAAGCGTGCATGGACGATCGCACCGATGAAAAGCTTGCCCTTTGCACTGAGCTAATCAAGTGGGTTACACAGTTTAATGCAAGCCCGGCGTTGGAATCAAAAGTCGTTGTGGCTTGGTTACGTATTGCCACATTGTTATTCAACAACGTACAACAATACAAGAGAAGTAGCTTGGCCTCTAGCAAGCATGGAAGCGGTCGTAGCCACCCAATCATAGGTGCCACACTGAGTTTGTGCAATCACTTGATAGAATTGTTCGACGCACACAAGACGAGCGTTATTTGGTCGCTGTTACGAACAAGCAAAGAGCAATTGTCGCCCACTGTTTCCATCGTAGCGCTAAGTTTAGCGTGCTGCATTGCGTATCGCTTGATTAACATTGAATCATTGTACGATAACAATGAACATTCGCTTCAAAGTGAAGTGCAAAATCTCAAAAAACAATGTTTGTACAAGCTGGAATCGGCACACAAATCAAGGTATTTCGTGGAACATCGTGCCCTCATTGAGAGTATTCTAGCCATTGTGAACGACAACGATAAAGTCAACTACAACGAAAGCATACAACTTATGGGCTCCTATGTCACATCGTTCTATGCCCAGCACAACTATGTGGCCAAGATATTGGCACCCGGGAATGAGAATTACAATTGATTGACATTGATAGTAACTCAAAACAACAACAAAAACATTGTAATATAGTGTTGATCCAATAGCAGGATGCTTCGATAAATCTGGAATAAATCGTTATTTTTGTCAATTCTACAACCCATTGTTGCTGTCCTCATTATTGTTGTTGATCGAGAGTTTTATCGTCCTGTCGTTTATTGATAAGCCAGCGCGAGATAACTAGAGTTTCTATGCGCAACGACCTTATGTAATCGGGTCGACTAATATCACAGGTGAGATTTGTAGTTTCATTATCGAACTTTGGCTCATACAACACTGCGAGGACGAGTTCCTTTTTTACAGTTTGTAGTACCCGGTGTGAGGCACACACTGATCGCCAATCACGTAATTGAGTTTCATCGGATGAGGACAATGAACAGGTGGGATTTTTGGGTGCCATAACATGCACCCCATACAAAGCGTGGTAGTGTGAGGGGCTGTCGCGATACAAAGTGAACGCACAGCCAAAGATACTGCCGTCTTTGACGACCCACCCTTTGGACCTGAAGTAATGATAGCATGCGTAAACATGGACAAACTCTTTGGTGTTGGCGCTATTGAATGCTTGACAAAATGCCAACCATTGCTGATCCAAGTCCATCAATTGATTGGAGACAGAATCAACAACAATTAGACAACCGAGAGCGTACGACAGAAAGAATGCTTCATAGAGTTGCAACACTAGATGCTCTATATCAGTTTGCTCTTCTCTTTGCTCTTGCTTTGTGTCAGTGTGTTCTTCTTCCACCTCTTTCGTTGTGGTCGTGTCGTCAGTGGTTTGTTTCTGGTGGCAAAATAATCGTCGATTTTGCACTGAACTCCGTCCAAAATGTCCCATTCGATTGATCAGATACATCGAGCATGGCTCGGTGACGAGCACTGTACGCTTGGTGGCCACAAACGTGGATCGCACAAATATTGGGCCCTTTATTTTGACGGGCCACGCTGGATCCTCATCGCTCAGCTGATTGCGCTTGACAGGTATCGGTAATGGGTTCAGGGCCAGCGGTGGCAGTGAACAGCTGGCAGATGAATGAGTCTTTTCCGTGGATTGAGTGCGTATCTCGAGGCCTCTCATGTTTGTTTTGTGGTGATCTTGGTATTCGATCCTGCATTCCGAGACGAAATATGGCACGTTCAAATTTTATCGTCCACTGAAATGAAAATAAACTATCCTAGCAAGCGTGAATGTGCAACAAATCATTTTACATTTTGCCATTGACTTTTTGCCGCTGGCTCTGGAAATTTTTTTTTTCGAGATCAGAGGCAGCAACTGATCATTGTAGATTCATCTCGAATTAATAATGTTGAAAATTTACACACACAAAATGCTTCGAGTACATGACGAACGAATGTGTGAAAATGTGTACTGAGGCAACAGTAGCAGAATATTCAAATTATCACTAATTGTTGTGAAACTGTTTGTGCTCGCCGCCCATTGATGTAAGCGCGCACACAATTGGCGGAGGCGATCGGTGTTTTTCTTTTTTCAAGTTTAGCTAAATTTTCACACCTGTTATTTTGTTAACCTGTGTCTTGAAACTGCTACGCTTTGGCGCCACTCTTTTCGTCCACTCGCGATGGTGTTTCGCGATCAATGAATAGCTTTCTCGATAGTCAGCAGTAGCTAGTTAAATACAGTCTGATGAGTCTAGCCCAAGTTCATCGAACAAAATGCATTCTCTAGCCGAGTAGAGTTGAATCACTTGACTCGTGAACTCAAACTTGTGAAACTCGCCGATTGCAGTCAGAGAATTGTGGCGTGCGTTGTCTAGTAGTTGCGTACGCCAGATACTAAGCAAGCAAGCTGGAGATCGCGGCCGAAAATTGAACGCCAATAATGGGAAATAATGTTCGCGCGATCAAGTTTGCGTCACGATCGATGCGTGCTGTTGCTTCAATTGAGATCAGATCAGTTCAGTTCAGTTCAGTTCAGTTCGGCGAATCAGAATCAGAATCAAAGTTAGTCAAGTGCAATTGAAAAGTCAGTTGCAAACGACGGCACGGTCTACTGCCGCTATTACGCCGATATTACGTAACCGTAATTATTGCGATAGCGCGAACATCTTTGATGGCACAACTGCGGCATTGGCACTTGCCACAACAACTGCAGCAGTGCCGACTAACTTGAATTTTCGAGCGCAAATTTGGTTCAAATACACTTCGTAAATTTCTAGCGTTAACATGTGCCGTTTGCCACTTGATTCACGACCTCAACTCCTGAGATAAATCATTCAAACAATCGAGCAAACAAACGAGCGAATAAACGATTGAACATTGAAAGTCTAGCAGCTGAATTCTTCATCTAATTGATTGCAACTTAAGCAACTAATTTTATCAACAGTTGGAGTTCCATTGGCAGCAGTTCACACGTGCACATCAATCCATTCAATAAAGGATCAGGCAATTTAATTTTGATGATTTGCATTGGCTGCAGACAACACCTGTCACTCGTTTAGATCCCTCAATGTGACAATTCTTATCATTCATAACATGTGTATAGTATGTGATCATTTCATTTTATAATTTGTCATATTGGCTGACTTCCAATGAGTAGTTTTCGCTGAACAAAGTCAAACAGTGTGAACATCGGACGAGAAAGAAGAGTTCTGAGTGAAGCATCGCAATCTTTACCTATTCGCGTAAAATCACGCCGATTATTCGACGTGGTCGAATTGATTCTTGTCGAATCAAGTGAAAAGCTCACTGGTTGCTAGAATGCAAAGCATATGAACGGTAAGAGATTGACATGTTGCAAAAGAACGACGACGACGACGACAATGTGGGCATCAATTAAATGTGTGGGCACATTAATCTTGCACTCACTAGCAACTAACGAGCTACTATTTGTTTCGTCGAGAGGTCGTACGTCTGTTGCCATGCCCACCTGTGGTTTTATCATGGCGTCAATAGAACTTTGTTCTTTCGTTCTCATTTCGTTAACTAGCGTTCGGTTTAGCGCGTAAAGAGTGCGTGTGTGAGTACGTCATTCCAAGAGAGCAATAAAAGTTGACACAGTCATTGACAAACGGCATTGATACAAAGAACATTGATGAACAGCGTTGTGGGCCACTTCGATCACAAATGTTCTATCGTTTGTTGTTCGTTAGCACACAAATGATTGGCGTTAATGGTTGCGTTCGATCACTGCACCGATCATTGGCCACATCAACAATAAAAGTGACTGATATTCAATAGATCGGAACTCAATCAATGCATGTGACTCACATCAGTCAATCGTTGTGCACACAATGACTAGCCGATCGATCGATCGATCGACCGACTCTTACAGAGTGACTAAAATCAAAGTGACACTTGTTGTTGCTCGTCAGGCAACAGCGACGACTAATTCAATGCAGTCACGCATTATCCCGATTGAGTGCACTTGTTTTTGCATGAACAAATTTCAAATGAAAATGACAGTTGAATTTAAAGACGCCCGTTGTTTTTTATTTTCTATCGGTCGATGGAAACCTGAGCACTAACAAGCATTGGTCACACTAACAAGAGAAGAAGAACAGGGAAGAAGTTGAATTCAATAACGACAAGTGGTATTAGTCGCAAGTGGTTACAGAACACGTCACCAGATGGCCGGCTCATTAAGGCATTCGAGAGGCGTTGTGGAAGAGCAAATGTTCTATGTGTCCGCGAAGGAATCTGTCAACAAACTCCCAAGTGCCATTCCCTGTTTTTGCTGCTTATCTGGTTGCAACAATCTCTTCTTTTCTCCTCTCTTCTTGTGGACAATGTGCTCAGATGCCACTGCTTAACATGTCATCGCTACGATGTAGATGGCGCCTACGATATGGCCGACTAATGACGACAAGAACGACGAGAACAACGAGCAATGCTCAATGCTGGAAAGTTGCACATTCCAAGCAGCAAGTTGTTGCCACGAGTTGTTTGCCGTTTTTCGGATCGTTGTTGTTGTTGTCCTTCTCTTCTTCTTATTTTTGTCGTCGTTGAATTGCCATTTGTTGTAAAGCATTAGTTTGTTATCAAATCGACTATTCAATAAAGAGTTCCATCTAAGGACGAGGACGAGGGCAAGGGCAAAGAACAAACAAACGAAATAAATAAATAACAATAGCAACAAACAATTGAGCAATAAGATGATGAGTAAAAGAATCAAGGTTCGCATAATTTTAGCGTCGATAACTTCTCACGCCGATTACTTCAACTTACTCAGAGGCACTTGCCGTTGGTCAGTGCGTTGAGCAATCAACACGCACACACACACGGACATAAGTGCGGCGTCAATTGTTGAGCGTCATCGTCGTTGAGAGCGCACGCAGCCAGGAGACAGTTGGACGCAAGCGGCAGATTTGACGAACATTGAAATCAGAACGTGCACTTGATTTGCGTCGCACAGTCGCAACTTTCGTCGTGGGCACAACGAACGAGAGACAAACAGTAGCTGTTGTGATTCAATCATTTCGATTGAGTTTTGCAAGTTACTGATGGCTTTGATTATTACATTCAAACTATGATGGTTGTGTTTGAGCATCAAACAAACAGAGAGCACTCAGCTTGCATGTTTCATCTTAATTGCATCATTCTCAATCAATGCAAATCTACTCTCTCTCTCTCTCTCTCTCTCTCTCATGGGGCAATCACTAATCGTAATTATTTGTGTTGATTCGTGCGTCTTCCCTCTCATTCGTTCCTTCGCCTATTAGTCGGTTCGTGTTGTTGGTGAACTTTGTTCGTACTTGGTAATTCAAACACACTTTTGGTGTTGGGCGACGACACTTGCTGTTTTCTGTCTGTCTATCTATCTTCGCTCACTAGCTCGCCTTCTGCTGTTTGGTCTCGTACAAAATCACTTTTTTGGTATGCATCTGCCGTTTCCAAGGCATGTGAATTGAGTATTAGTGTTAGAGTTGGGCGCCTCTTCATTGCCGTCCGCACAATCTTTGTCGTTGTCACACAACCAGGTGGATAGAATGCAACATCCGTTAGGACAACGGAACGAATGCTCGCCGCACGATGATTCGTCTTCGGCTTGCGGACAATCTGAGATGCCGTAGCAGATGCGAATATTATGCTACAAAATTTGCGTATGTGTGTAACATAAACAACGACAACAACAACAACAACAAAGGAAGCCGCTATCAATTACTTTGGCTATCATCATTATTACTTTGCTGACGATCTTGTGTGAAGAGAGCAAAGTGAGCAAAGCGGCTGAAGCGACAGCAGAGGAGTTTGATTATCAGTCACCAGTTTCAAAGAAAAGCTCAAATAAGCTTAATTTAATATTGCCAGTGATTGCCACTGTTTGTTCTTGATGTGCTGGACATTCGTTGCCGATTTTATACCTTAGTGATGACTCCCTCAAACGCTTTCGAGGGGCTCATCATTGGCAATGGAGGCCGTTTAAAAATCGGCCAACATTCGACGGCGAAAGTTTGCTACAAATTTTGCACTTACAAAATACAATTAGTCGAATCTAACGTTCACTTAGAGCAGCACTTTGTCATTTTATGCTAAATGTTCGAAGTTGAGTCGAGTCGATGAAGGTTCACACGCGTAAAAAATACAACGATGTTTACGACGAACAACAATTGATCGCGATCGGCGCCAATTAATGATCGATTTATGCACTCAATGCCAATGCCGATGCAAACTTCACTGCTTAAGTTCAAGCTCGAACATAAATTTAAATTTAGAACAACCCAAGCTAGTTTTTTCCTTTGAAGCAAAGCAAGCAGCTCACGACCAATCGATAGACTTGTTCATTTGCGACCATCATTGTGAGTGTGTGTGCGCGCCACTAACACGACCACAAAGACGAACGAGCTACCAGACACACGAACTAGGCACTATCACTCTTAATGTGAGCAAATCATGAACGGTTTTTTGCGATATTTTGCAGTTTTTGCAATTTCGAATGCAATGTTTAGCTGCTGATTATTGGGCCGCTTGTTTCAGAATTCTGTGCCTAGTGTTTGTTATTCAAGCAGTCTGCAAGTGATTCACCTGTTATTTTCTTTCTCAGTTGTTGCTTTGACCGCGGCCGTGTTGTTTGTGATTTGAGTTGATTTGAACTCTTGTTGTGTGTCGCTTGCAATCGAAAAACAACAATTGCACAACGTGCGGCATGTCGAGCGCTGCGTGTTGGCGCGCCCAGAGCAACTTTTCAACAAACTCTATTCAGTCGTCAAAGTAGCAGTGGGTGTCGTTGAGCAGTTTGTTGGTGCTCGTGGTTCGAACGACGCGTCTGAGCCCGAGCGATTGCATTCTCGGTTAGAGAATAGAATTCTCAATAGAAGTTCAAGTGCAAGTTGATGCTGCTCAAGACTCAAGCTCTCATTCAAACGCAATGTACGTTCATCAAGAACAACAAATGAGAGTCTCACGTGACAGCCAACAACAACAACAAGACAGAAATGTCAATTGAATAATAACTGAACGAGAAAAAGAGAGAGAGAGAGAGAGAGTGAAAAGTATCGTTGAAAGACTAGTTGGTTGCAAACAACAACACTAGTTTTTAGTCAAGTCTCCGAAGTTGAAGTTTAAGTTGAACGAATTATGTGTTGTGCTGATGTAATTGAATTTATCTCGTTGTGCTCTTCTCTCGAACGCCAACATCTTCACACCAACGAGCGTGTTCGATCCAATGCTGAACGACCACCAATTATGATTATGATGCGCTTGTATTCTTGAAAAGCTTGCTGCATTTTGAAGCAGGCAGTGAGAATACGAAGCAACAAGTGCATCACAATCTAAGAAACATTAGTTCTTGCAGAAATGACGAGCATTGTTCGCCGGTTCGTTGGTGGTTGCATCCAGAGAGACTTGTCAATTTATTTGTGTTCACTGTGGCTCAATTTACTTTGAATACAGTTCACTACTAACTGATTTCGCTGGATTCGAGCAAAAGATCAAACCCCAACTCTACTCGATCCCTCTTGTGGTGGCCAGGTGTGCTCGACAGGCGGCGCCACTCAATGTCTGGCTAGATCAATGTGTCCTCTAATGTTCGACAAATCGACAGCACATTAAGACAGGTGGACAAGCAACAAGACCTACGTGATGGTTGCTATTAAACAAGAACGAACACTAAAAAGTGACTGCTAAATGTTGGCGCCATAACTGTTGTGGAAGCTGTTGTGCAAATTTGAAAAGAATGAGAAGAAGAAGAAATGTTTTGAGCACGACCAGCTTGTTCAAGTCACGACAAGTGCCATGGCGGCACCAGAAACCACGAAGAAATGAAAACAAAGATGAAACAATAACGAGCGATGCAGGTTTTAAATAAAAATAAACAACAAGACCACCGGCTTACGCAATGAATTGCAGTCGCAGTTGCAGTTGCAGTTGCAATTGCTGCGTCGAAATACACGACGTGAAGAGCAGTAGCCGATAAGCGTTGCGCAACAGTAGTCGGTGAGCAGCAACAGCAACAGGTTCAACAATTCAAATATTATCGAGCAAGCGAGTGAACCTGCAAACCAGCGAGAGGGCCAGGAGAAACGTGAACGATAGCTCGACAACGATGATGATGATGATAATAAAATTTGCTCAACATTTTGCAAATAAAATTGCACACAAGTAAAAAAAGAGAGTGTGCACTTGCTGTTTGTTCACATGATGGTCGATGGCCACTGACCACACACAAACAGACAGACAGACAAGCAAGCAAGAAATAAACAACATAAAGATAAGCGGCAAAGTAATAGCAAAGAGCAAGTGACAGCCAATGTTGCTGTTGGTGTTAGTGATGTGACTCGTACTCATGTGCTCATCGTAATTTGACTGTCGTAATATTCATAGGCCGCGTAATTCATAGCGCGTATCTATTGTGATAATTGTCAGTGCGTGAGTGCGTGCTTATAACTCGTAATCATTGCAATCAAGCGCACAGCAATAAAACAAAACAACAGCCACAATTGCAACAGCAACAGCAACGGCAGCAGCAGCAACAACGACGACGACGACGACGACGACGACAACAAGATCCGTCAGCACACCTGACGTCGTAATGACTGATGTTGATGCTGATGTAATGTTGCCACCGTGCTTTGCACTTGCACGCTCGCTCTCGAACTGACTCACGAGAAACTGACCAAACACTGAACGAGGAACAAATGAAATGAAGCGAAATGAAACTTTGAGCAATGAAATTTTGCTCAAAATTCGTGACTTGGCTTCGTTCGTTCGTTCGTTCGTTCACATGATATTTATGATCACTTGATACGTGTGCAATTGTCAGCTGACTGGCGCGTTACGTTGCCGGATCTCGCTATGTTCGGTGTCGTGTAGTTGCCATTGATAATGGCTAACAATGAGCTACGAGCTACGAGCTACAAGTAGCAGACCATCATCACAAAAGAGCGAGAGACAGACATAATAGCAATCATCTTGCATGTATGGCAACGACAATCTTGTGCAATCTTGGTTTCGTTTCGCTCCATTTTGTCTCATTGTGTTTGCGTGAAACAAGTCGACCAAAAGATTGCTCTTGACAGTTTAGCAGCAGCAGCATCACAATAGAAAGAAAGTCAATGAATGCAAAGCTGTTCTCTATTAGATTGCAAACTCAGCACCTGCACGACTTGGATTTGTTTGCCGAACTCGTTCGTTCGTCCGTCCATTTGTCAGTCACTTTCTCGTCGTACCTTGCCTTGAATAGTCTCGTGGTCAGCTTTTGTCAGTGACCTCGAATGCACAGCTTACCGAATCAATCGATTCACACAATTGATTTCATCATGATCTGCGATTGATTGCGAGTTTAGAGTTGCAAGTTGCAACACATCTGCTACTGGCTTGACTACTGATAAACATGGCGACTAGTGTGGATTAGGCAAACGTTAGCTAGTGTGAAATGAAATTTTCACACTGACACTGATTATGATCGCTAACTAGACTCTCAGAATCATATCATAGAATAACAAGCAAGAGCTTGCAAATGCAACAACAACACTTACGCTAATACACAATCTCTAATACTATGTCAGCTCACAGCTAACTACAAGTTTTAAGTGAGAAACTGATAGATAAAATAAAAGCCTGAGCTGGCTTTTTGCAAGCATGCGAGCAAGACCTGCATCACAACATTTTGTCACATCAATGCCCAACAATCAATAGGATCGACCGTATTGGTTATTGTTTTCTCTATCGACTCAACTTACCGACCAACTCGACCGACTTGACAAGTTGCTTGTGTCGCTCACTAGCTTGTGCTAGTGAGTACGTGCCAGTCAGTTAATCCGCTAGTCAATTGTTCGTTTGAACGACCATTCGATCACTTGACAGCTACATGTACGTCCAGTGTTCAACGTCGATCTAGTTGTTGTTGATGTAATTAAACTGCAATACTCGTCAACTCAAATCAACATTAGACAAGCAAGAAGGTAGATATTGAGCAACAAAGTTTTGTTTGTGTTCAGCTTACCATGTACTTGTCATGCGATCAATCGAACAACATGCAAATATAAAAAGAGCACTTGCAAGAGGCTAACGAGGATATTATCAATGTTTGATGGAAAGATTTCATCGGCTTGTTTGCTTAATTTGACGATCGGATCCAATCAATATTTCGCCCGACGTCTGAGCATTGTGTCGTTGTTGTTGTCGTTGTTGCATGTTGGCAATCCGCTGTCGGCTTAGCGCTGCTTTGGCCTTGAAGTTGGCCAAAGCAAAGTTAAATGCAAATGGTCTAAAAACGAGCAATCTGGCAAGCTTAGCTGGCTGGTGTGAACAACAATCAAAAGTCAAAAATCATGAGCGCAAGATGCAATGACTCTTGCTTCATTACATGATGATTTCATTTCCTTACAGCAGCAGCAGCAGTGTAAGTCATGAAAATCATTGATGATCGATCAATCAATGGCTTCTGAAACATCTATTAATTGATCGATACGTCAAATGTTTCTAGCTCTAACTCTAGATATGATTATGATTTCGATCACGGCAGCATCCGGGATGACACGCATTACGGTACTTATCACGGCAACGGCAATGATCGAATGACTATATGTTTCGATGGCAACAACGAAACAACGAGTCAGTTGAGTCAACGTGTGTAGGAAAGCTGTTTGGATTCAATTCAAAAACTTACATATTAACAAGCTGCATATTAAAATGATTAGTTGGAAAACAAGTGTCGACAATAGAGAAAATATATCCATTTTGCAGGCTGCAACGGACACACGCACTCACAATCAGCAACAAAGATTCCACAAGATCAACAAGCAGTTGCAAACAACAAGTGTGTGTGTAGCAGCTTGCTGAGCAGGAATTGATTGTGGAGTTGGTTGTCACGATCGAATCAATCAAAACAAAGCTCGTGTCATTGCAAGAAACAAAATTGAAGTAGCTCGTGATTGAAGAAGCTGGTTGTGTTCGAAGCTCTTCTGTTTCTGTTCGGCAAAAATCAAGGCGTCCAGACTGCACTTGACTTTTGCTGTCGAACATTGCATTTGACTTGTTGAATGAATGAATAGTCAAGTCTGCTGCTGCTGCTGCTGCTGCTGCTTCTGTTATTACTTCTGGTCTGACTGATGGCCGTCAAACGTTGAATCTGCAAACGGAATTTGCGAACCGAAAAATAAGAAATTGTTCGTGCAGCACAGGCAGCAAAGGCAACAGCGACCACGATAACCCGATAGGCTTTACACTCACTCAACTCTAACTTGTAACTAACTTTAAAAGAGAGAGAGAGAGAGAGAGAGAGAGATAAATATGTAAACAGTGGCCAGCAACGTGGGACAACGCGAACGATAATTTTATTAGCATATCTCGTATCATTGGCTTAGCTCGTAGCTCGTAGCGTTTTGATTGATCGTTTCAATATTCGTTTTCTCCTCTCTGCATTGCCACACTCAATGCCAATTACCAGACTTACTTGGATAGAGTCAACAGACAGGCGGCAAATGGAATCATCACTTATTGCAATGGGCACTGGTTGACGACGACGTCTGGTAGTCGAAGTGGAAGATAAGCACAAAAGCGTTGGCCTTGCATTGTAATGGCGACTTGACTCGATTCAGTGTCTCACTCGCAAGCATTCAACTCGAAGCAAGACGTCACAGTCGTCGTCGTCGTCGTCGTCGTCGTCTTCGTCTGCGTCTACGTTTAAGCGTGAAATGAAGAAATGCAAAAGTAAACTCGTAAGCTCAGGAATTTCAGCAGCTTCAAGTTCTTAGTTCGCAGTGTAACAGCAACTACAAGTAAGACAATATTCTTAGCAGTTTTTACATTGCAATATGGAATCCTTTCGTTCCATATTTATCTTTATTCTCAGATTCTTTCGTCGCTCATCTTTTGTCTCTTGCTGCTGCTCACTACTAGCTAGCCATCTTTTTGCAACTTCTGCAAGTATCATTTGTCGTTGCCACCCGTTGTTCCATCTGTTCGAATGTTTGAATGCTTTTGCGATAGCTCACTCGCATATTTTCATTGCCCTCTTCTTCTGCTTAAATTCTGGCGTCTTATATTCTTGAATGTGTTTGTCTTACTCGTTGACCTAACGAAAAATACGACAGACAGACCACCACCAAACGAAACATTTCCATTAAATGCAACGCTTGTAAGCTACTTGCTGGAAAGCTGGCTTCGATTTTTTGCTCCCAGCTGCATGGAAGCAGATGAAAGAACGAGAGAAACGAAGCGAACAGTGGCGACTGGCGACATTGGCATGAATTCAATGGCAAGCATGCAAATTCAATGCCATTTCTCTCCTTCAAACCGATAGCCAACGAATTGGAGAAGCAGATTCTTCGATGACTAATGATCACTCGAGTTCAATTCGATCTCCAACAAGCTGGCTGCTTGCTTTGCAAACTTGGACACTCCAGGCGCTTTAATTCACGTGCACCTGTCATCTAGTTGTCTGTATCGCCTGCTATCTATTGAATGCCGCACTATCTCTACCTATCTATTCATTGTTACGCTTTTCACGATCAACGATCAGCGAATGATTTCATTGCAATACAACAACAAACTGCAACGCAATGCGTCATGTCAACTGGTCAGCGGTACACCTGTTGACCAGTCTGTACGGTCTGACAATGCGTGCACCTGAATAGCTGATTTACTCGTCGTTCCATCGATCGATCGATGATCGGCCGAGGCGATCAACAGAGGCGTGAATCGTCGAAAGTAAATCTTCGTTCTATACATGGCGTCGCTTCGTTTTAAACTGTTAGTCGGCACATTTGTTGATGGTTGGAGCCGAATTCGTTACTAAACAAGCTAGCGATGAAAGCAAGCGATAATGACAGCTGGAGTGAAGAAGAAGAAGATATCGATGGATAGATTTCTAGTGTGTCGTCATATCGAGAAGACGATATGACGATATGAGCGAGAACAAGTGAGTGAGTTGTCGGCCTGTCTGTACGTCCAAGCAAAGAATATTGAAAGATAAGAGAATATTCAAGGCTCAAAGATCGGCGATAAGAGAAGAGAAGAGAAGAGAAAAGGAACTAATAATGATAAATGATGAACATGATAATCTGTGGCAATGGCTATTGGAACACGATTTTCAATATATTTCGTCACTTGGAGCCAGCGTCGAGAGATCGACCAGTCAGCGGTCGGTCAGTCGTTGATCATTGAGCCAGCTAGGCAGCCAGGCAGCAGTCAACGAGCAAGCCATTGACTGCGGCTGGCCATTGAATATGTTGCTGCAACTGTAATACCGTTGCTACAATGGTCACAACGGTCACAACGGTCACAATGACAGTCTAATTCGTTGGGCAACCATGGCCTAACGCATTGGACGATGCATTGGAACGCGCATTGGTACCGTATCGTGTCGCATTGCATTGACACACACGCAAGCGCCAACAAGCACGTCATCAACGAGCACTTCCAGGGGGACCAACTGCATCAGACAGCAGCTTCCGTTGCAATTGCTGCCTTGCAACTCGGCGCAGTCGCAAGGCAAGTTCTCAATGCAGTTCACATTGCAGGCTGCTTGTGACATGTTGTGTGATACTTTTGTGTGCTTGCTGAGCACATCACCATGAGATGATTATCGTCTGCACAACAAATGAACTGTGTGCGCCTGTCAGATATGCTAGCAAAAAATCGTCCAACACTTCAATCGGCGCTTCAATGCAAAGCGATCGTTGAATTCTCATTCCATTCGAATTGCACTACGTCAGTTTGCAACTACAGTTTTTCGACCGATTTGGTTCGGTTCGATTTGTTTCACTTTGCATTGGTATTTAGAGCTCAAAATTTTCAGTTCAAAATCTAAATTTGATTCGATCCGATCCGATCCCAACTGATCAATTTCAATTGGATTCTAAGCAATGTTGTCAAAGTCAATGCCAGTGGACCAGCCCAATGTCGACCAAGCAGCAGCTAGAAATTGCTAATATCGCTTGTCGTTGTTGCTAGAATAGAAAATGTTACTTGCAAGAATGCTTGCGGCTAAAATCGTGCGTGCGTGCGATTTCGGTTTGTGCCGCCTGTTGACCACATGTTTGTCGTGCTTCAAGTTCCACTTGAGCTTGAACGGACGAACGAACGAGAACGAGAATTAGAATTAGAATTAGAATTAGAATGAGAATGAGAATGAGAATGAAAGAAATAAACGTCGAATTGTCATTGAGCCAACCACACAAGACAACAACAACAAAAAGTACAAAACAGAAAAAAAGAGAAATCGGTCAACTCGCTTGAACTGAACTCAATTCAATTGAACTTGACGGCGATCAAGTGAGTGGACGATTGCTGTTTGCGAACGCTGGCACTCGAGTGACGTGCATTGCAACCGAGAACGAGATTGTTGTGCATTGTAAGTGAAACAAGAACATGTGGCACTTGTGGCGAGCACGTGCGCGCCACATGAGCAACAGTTGCAACTTGCAACGGTCACTCACACCACACCACACCACACCACATCGATGCATCGATGTAGATGTAGATGCAGATGTAGAGCAGAGCTGACAACAGACAGATGATGAAGTCAAGTGAGTTCAAGGCGTGGGAATCTCTATATCATGTGCGCGTTATTGTTGTTATTGTCATTATTGTGTGTCCAAGCTCAACAACAAAAAACTAAACACATTAATTAGATTATCATGAGACGAGAGAACAGCCGATTCAATGACATTTGCTCAGCTCAGTTTTCTCAGCGCGTCTCTAGCGCGTGTCGGTTGCAAGTTGCAACCGATAAAAAGCGTCATTTACATCGCACTCATGTTTGTTTATGTGGTTGAACAACACATAAACACAATGCAAGCCAACTAACGATGGCGCCAGCTCTCTATGTTAGCCAGCTTCATTGTCATGCAAATGACAACCGACACGACCTCTGTCGATGCTCACACTGAGCTCACAACCACTACGAGAGAAACATCTACGTCAACGCTCCTCTCTCATCTGCATTGACGAGAGGAATCAATTAATCAATCGAACTGAAATGATTCTTCTTGTCTCGATTGATGAACTTGAACCACTTGTTCCACGAGCAACAAGTTGACGAAAAATGCAAATCGTATTGTTAGGGATAAAAGAAAGACACTTGTTGCTTTTTGTACTCTTTTGTTTGCTTGTTTGTTTGTTTGTTTGTCCAAACGACACTGAACTTCAAATCTTGCGAAGATTGTGCTTGCGAAGTGAAATGCACGCATTCATTTTCGTTGAAATGCTGTCTGCCTGTCTGTCTGTTTGTTGACTTGCTGTGCGTGTGTGTTGATTGTCTATTGATTTGATGAATGTTAAAGTCAGTCCTAGATCATTGAAATTCTTACACGCCAACACAACAACAATCAAAAGTCAAGCTATGATAGGAATGAGAGAGCTTCTTCTTTTTTGGTCAACAAACGACTTGACTCGATCAATTCGATAATGTTGATGAGCATCACATATCTAGCTGACTTCAATAAATCATCAATGTGTTTTCCATGTAACAAAGAAGAATTGTTAACGATAAATATGATTGTTAGTATATTGCGCAATACGTAAACACTAGAAAGAAATATGACCACCAAGTGTTGGAAGACATTCTAGGATTTTTGGTTCACAACGATATCCAACCTGTTGTTTCTTTTTCTTTCTGTGATGCACCAAACATAGAGAAATATTTCAACAACGCCAATAAGATGTGCTGTTTGCTGTCAGCATTGCACTCGAAAGCTTGCATTCGAAAGCATTTCGTAACACTTGAACAAAGTGAACAAAGAGAGAGAGAGAGAGAGAGAGAGAGAGAGAGAGAGAGAGAAACCAAGTGTGCCCTTGAAATATGTTTGCCATAATTCAACTTGTTTGCAATTCACGATTTGCTGATCATTCATTTGTTGTTCAACTTTCGATTGTTGACTGTTTGTTTGCTCTAATTAATGAATCAATGGAGAAGACGAGGACGAAGAAGAAGAAGAAGAGAACGAGAGTGAGAGTGTGAGCAAAACAAAACAAAACAAACGTTGAATGGTGAAATGTTTGTTGTTCAAAAGATCACTTCAACTTCATAATTCATTCTATCGTCTCAATTTAGTTCAAATCATTTGAGAGTGCACTCTCACCTTCGTTGAGTTCGTTGAGTGTGTCTATTGTCTCGAAAAAAAGATAAAAAACCACGCAAGTTCATCAAATCAACTTGCAGTTCAGTAGTTCGAGTCAGGAACGAACGTTCACAGCAAATAGAGCGTACTCTTATTTGTAAGGAAAGGAATCAACATTAGATGAACGCAGATTATCGCAGTGTGTTCGCAGTTTTGTTTGTATTCTTGATGATTGAGATGAGGCCGATTTCATTTGAAGTGAGATTTGAAAAAAAACTACGATCAATTCGATTAAATAGTCCATAGATGGCGCAACTTGGCCTAAAACGAAATGAATGAACCTAAGGACAGATTAGAGTCATTTGGCAGTATTGATATCAAATGGCTCTTATTGCGAAATTGATTTTATCGCTTCAATTTCATTGACTAGTACTATTTTCGTTAGTTATTTTTCGAGTGTGTGTTCTGTCGAAACGAGTACGTGTTACACGCCTGGCAAGCGAATGAAATGGCGTGTCTAGCCGTTTTTGTGTATCAATAGGTTGCTGTTGTTGAGTAATGAAAATGTTTTCAAAAATATTCAAGCGACAATTTTTCCAATAAAATTGCCTCTTGCCTGCTGCCTATCGTCTGTCGTCTGTCGTCTGTCGTCTGTTGTCGACAACAAGCAGCTAAAAGTCTGTGTCCCACTAAACACAACAATGTTATTGTTGTGTCTACAAACACAAAAACAAGTGCTGTCGAATTTGTTTGCGCTGCTCTAGCTATTGTCTTAATCAAGTATCACAATCTGAAGCTTTCTCGCTCGCTCGCTACAATAACAAAATGAAATGAATCATGCGCCAAGTGTCTCACAATCAGCTGTTGGCTGTTAGCAACAAGTGGCTATTAATTCACCATTATGTTCATCATTTAACTAGTCACTGATTGAACATCGAGTGGCATTTTTGTTTAAGCCATGTCAACATGAAACATACGTACATACGTACATAAGGTAATTACAAGGGACAAGGTGATTAAGTGATGAAATAGATTATCGATTGGTATCGAATTAGTATTGTATGCCCGTCATTATACCAACAACAACAGAACAAGCTGGAACATTCGAAATGAAACAACGAAACGACGACATTCGGCAACATCGTCAACCACAATGGCTTGTGGTTGTCTGTCTCATTATGTGGTCAACAATGATATTGTGTGGTCCAAACAATATGAGTGTTGGTGTTCGAATAGCAGCAGCACCCTCTCGACGACCTCACGAGGTACCTCAAGCAAACCTAAGTAGTGTGAACGATGACTTGATCGCACGATTGCCAGGACAAATGAATAATGTTTCTTTCAAACAATACTCGGGCTATGTGCCGGCCAATTTGGCCGGCGATCAAATGGCCCATTATGTACTGGTTGAAAGTGAATCGTCACCTGACGAAGCGCCTCTCGTATTGTGGTTACAGGGTGGACCAGGTTGTTCGTCACTGTTGGGTAAGTCACTGTTGTGTGTGTGTGGTTCTCATCGAGTGGTGCATCGAATTTGATTTGATTTATTATTTTTTAGCACGCTTACGTAATGAGATCGCTTATGTAATGATCATGATCATACTAATTGTCGATAATTCTCTAACTGTCAATGAATTGTCTCTAATTGCCAATAATTCTCTAATTGTCGATGACAATGATAACAACAACGACAAAAGGATACTTCAACGAGCATGGCCCGTTCAAAGTGAGTCCAAATGGTCAGCAATTAGTGGACAATGAGTACTCTTGGAACAAAGTGGCCAATGTGCTATACTTGGACACACCGGCCAACGTTGGCTATTCGTACTATCGTGAACGTCGTTCATTTGGCCACAGCAGGCGGCACAACACGAACAACAATCTGACAACAACTACGCACTACAACAGTGACGACACTCTGGCATTGTCCAACTATGTGGCGTTGCGCAACTTTTTCACCAAATTTCCCGCATTGAAACGCAACAAACTGTATTTGATGGGCGAAGGTTATGCCGGCATTCTTTTGACAACGTTGGGCGTGTTGCTCAACGCTGACAGTTCGATTCATTTGTCGGGTTTGGCATTGGGCAATGCGTACGTTGATCGTCAGTTGAGTCGCAACGTGTCCGTCTTGTTTGGCTATCATCGTGGTTTGTACGGCCAATCGACGTGGCGCAATTTGTCGTTGCATTGTTGTGCGGGTCGCGAGCCTGCCCTAGATGTGTGCAATTTCGGCGACAATCTGTCGACGAGCGAGCGAGCTGCCGACAAGCTTTGTGCGCAAGCACTCGACATGGCGGTCAGTTATGAGCTCGATGCTACACTCAACAAGTACAATGTGCTGGCTGATTGCAAACAGCAACAGCAACAGCAATTGCGCCAATTGTCGTCATCGTCGTCTAACGATGACGACGATGACGATATCCGATACTCGTTAGAATGTGTCGATCACAGTGCCATCGGTGCTTACTTGGCACGTGCCGACGTTCGGCAAGCATTGCACATTCCGGCCCAATTGATGGCGTGGAACGAGTGCACATTATTGGCCAATTACGAGCAAATCTATTCCGATATTCGACAGCAAATGCGAACACTGTTGGCGTCACCGCGAAAGTTGCGTTTCATGCTGTACAGTGGCGACGTGCACATTGTAAGTTCTCACACACTTCTTCTCACACTCACAACACTTCACAGTGTGTACACTTTGACACAGTGACTATCCGATGACTAATTATCATCTCTCATCAACCACTGATATTGCATTACTGTGATTGTTATTTATTAATGCCATGTATGTGCGTGTGCGTGTGATAAAGGGCGACACCAACTTCTGGGTGAATGAATTGTTCGTCGACCAAGTAGCCAGCGAGCAACGATTGAAATTGTTGTCCGATTATCGGCCATGGAAGGCAGAATCGAGGAGTGACCAACGGCGACAACAAGTGGCCGGCTACGTGAAACATTATGACGGTCTTGTGTTCATGACCATCAAGGGCGCGGGCATGTTTGTGGCCACCGATCGACCCCAATGGGCGCTAGAATTTTTCACTCGCTTCGTCGAGTCGTCGCATCCGACGACGACGACAATGATCGAGACAACACATCGAGATGAAAACAACAATGGACTCGATGGGCTTTTCACCTACTGACTGCGTTCGCGTTTCAATAGTCGTCGTCGTCGTCGTCGTCGTCGTCGTCGTCGTCGTCGTCGTCGTCGTCGTCGTGTCGTCATCGTGGTAAAGTCACATACTTGTTCGGTTCAAGTGACACAGTGTAAGTGCCAGTGCAAATAAACTTTTTCATTCGTTTTTCATTCAACGAATTATTCTATCATCGAGAGATTATTAGCGGTGGTGCTCGATTATTATGATCGATTGAGCGATTGACGTGCTAGTGCAACAATACACTCGCTACTGTAAATGGGACCGGCTACGTGAAACGCTATATAAGCTGTCAACAAGATCGATAACACAATCGAGTAGCCGGCTATCGGCAAGAACAAACGCAATTGGCGCGTGTTCGATTCGTCCGAATCGTGATAATAATGACGAGCACGTTGCACGTCGCTCGATTCGTTGCGATAGCACGCAAATTGGGCACGCCTTTCACACAATGGCGGCCGACGTTTGTGTTCGCTGGCACGCTCGAAGCTGGGCACTAGCATTGCTTTCAATATTTCCAATGTTGTGATTGTCCTACTATTGTTGTTGTTGTTGTTGTTGCTGCTGCTGCTGCTGCTGCTGCTGCTAATGCCATTGTTGTTATATTCGTTTTGTTCCCAGACCGCGAGCTCAGGTGTAGGCGTCTTGGCGCTACCGATGCTGATGCTGCCATTAAAACGGTGTTCGGCTGCACCGTCTGTTAAGTCTTTGGGCCAACGCGGATACTGAGAATAAATCAAGTACGCATGAGCGGCAATGCACGACACCGCAACCAATTGTGCAATGATCGCCTCCACGTGTGACATGCTTTTGTGTTCTTTCGCTGTCAACAATGCTTATTTCTTCTCCTTCTTCTTGGTTGATGCGCCATCTTCTTGCCACAATCTTATGCAGTAATTAATTGGTGCAGTAAACTAACTCAACTTCAATTAATAAGATCAATTTAACAGTAGTTTTCATTGCTGTTCAACTGTGTGTTGCTACGCAACGTGTGCTACAAGTTACGAGTAATTCTTTGCGCGCGTATTCATACTTCAAGCTAGCCACGTGAAGCTAGAGCAACATACAATGGAAAGCAACCAATACAGTGCACATAACAGTAAACACTTGCAAAAACTCATTCAATCGACTATGAATAGCGATCGAGTCTGAACTGAATCTATTGACGACTGAATCACGATTGCATTTATCGATCTTTTGAACGATTTCACGTCTTCTCTCATTTCAACTCATGCCAACTCGCCATTCATGAGTCTATCATTCTCTTGCATTCACACAGTAACAACAACAATAACAGAAGCTCAGTTAAAAATGTTGTTGGCAAAGCGAAAGCTAGAAAAGCTAGCCGTCGTCGTCATTGTCGCAGTTGTCGTCTTGTCGTCATTGTCGTTGATATGGCAACATGCAGTGAGAAAGACACAGCACAAATAATCAGCAAAGTCAAAATGACAAAATGCATCCAATGCAAATCAATTGATTGCATGATCAATTATTCGATTAATGTTCGCAAACGAACAAGAATAACACGCTTCGATCAATATTCTGTTCGAGTGTCCAATGCTAGCTTGTTAGCACCTGCGTTGTTGTAATTTTTTTTGTCCACCTGATGCAGCCCGAGCTGCAGCAAGTGTTATTGTGAGCGGGAATAAGGAGAGCAGACACACAAACATATTATGTGGAGTGTGGAATGTTGCTCAGCAAACAAACAATCAATTGATTGGAATTCATGGGTCATTCATGCTCATGGACATGCTCATAAGCAGCATCAACAGAAGAAGGCGACTGTATCGACCAACCACGACGACAAATTATACGCTTATGGCGAGTTATTATAGCTAGATGCATTGGAAGCCAACGAGCGAGCGAGTGAGCCAACTGTCACAGCAAAGCGAATTCAAGTGTGGAAACACGAGTTAGCTAACACATTGTGAATTGCAAGCTGATTGCTAAGCTGACGATGCTCACTCGCTATCTTATCTGATGAGCATAATTAATTGCAGCCCACATGTCGTCGTCTGTCACGGTGGTCATCTTCTTCTTCTTCTTTTTTCTCTCTTACTCTTCGTTGTCTCCGAGAAAGTAGTCATTCTCTTGCACAACACTTGCACATTTAAACATTCAAACATTCAGACGACGCACGATTGACGTTGAGTTTTCTCTCTCTCTCTCTCTCTGGAGATCCTCTGCTCAAGTTGTTGTTCGTGTTCGACTGTAAATTCAGCGTATGTCACGTCATGTCAGCAAATCGTCAGCTGTTGGTTCACAAAATTGAAAGCGAAGCAGTACAATTTGCTCAATAACAAACTCTAGGCCGCTGCTCTGCTCTAAACGATCGCCATTCCAATCTTTAACTGATATAAACACTGACAATTTAACTTTTCCAACATATTTATGCTCTGATTTGTTAAATTGAAATTCTAATTTTGTCTCAAATTCGAAATTTATCTAATGTCTGTCGTTGTAGTGAACAAGCTAGCCAAGCTTTATGTGGTGCTTGTCGTAGCTGACTCACGTCAAGTCAGAGAGGAATATCAGTGTCACTCAGGGTGTACACGACTTGTTGTAGTTGTTGTTGTTGTTGCCATTTGTGAGACGAGAAGAAATTGTCATTACAAGCACAAACTAATTGCTGTTTGCTTTCTATGTCAATTACAAACAAATATTAGCAACGCACACACACACAAATATAACTCACAGACCAACAAATGTCTGCGATCGGATGTGTGTTTGCTCTTTTTTCAACTTTTTCATGCTAAACACACACACAGGCGAGCCAACGAGAAAGAAATAAGTTCGTGGCGCCTGAGGCGTCGATCGTCTCACGTTGGCTCTCATTTGTGCTGGCCAGCAGAAGCTCACCTGAGCAAGCGTTGTTTGTAGCGTTGATAGCTTGCTTGTGAGTTGGCTGCGTTGTGGTGCACACCTGAGCACCACAACGCAAGGTGAACATCAAGCTCACAAGTGCACAGTCGTTCGCTCGGTCAGTCAGTCTGTGGTGTCTCACGAATTCGTTCGAAAACGATCCGATCCGATCGTTGCCTATGTCGATTCTCTGATCCGTTGATTCGTTGTAAGTTTGATGTCGTCGTTTACAGCTTGTCGAATCGACGATACATCGCGAATGCATATCAGATCAGATCAGATCAGATCAGAACAGACAGGCAGACAAACTGATCGCATGTTCTTTGGCCTGATTAGCGGCCACTTGACGTTAATTATCGCATCTATTGATCTCGTTCTCTACGATATTAGCATTTGGACATTATTTTCTTCATGTCTTGAAACTTTCTACCTCAACGAATTTTAATGCAAAAATTCGCTCTATTGGCTTAGTTGTTTCTTCCAACTAACAGAAACAGAGAGTTACCATGTGAGTGACTCTCTGTGAGCACTAGAAGAGAGATTCTTCTCTTACTCTTTAGAATTTAGAGCAACCGAGTTTTCAGCAGTAGCAACAACAACAACAACAACGGCCTTCGAAAGCACACCAACAAACAATTGGCGCTTCATCATTTTCATTGCATTTTCCGTTGCGTTGCGTTCATTTTGATTATTTTGTTCGTTAATGATCGCAATTGTGTTCGCTGGCTAGCACAACCGACAGTTGTTTAGTTGACTGAACTCGTAGTTCGAGTGAGCTTACAAGCTTCATTCTGTTAATCAAGCTCGCTCAGTTTGTTGTTCAGCTTGTCGTAGTTTGATGTTTTTCGCACCTGTTATCGTCTTGGGATCTCAGAATTCATTGCGAGTGTGTGTGTGCGTTGTTTCAATCAATCGAGCAAGTCAACACAGTCGATAGTGGGATGCAGCTGGCGAGTGTGATATGAAATGAAGTTCAAGTTCGACTGAACTTGAAGTGGCTTCGAACTTGAGCTCTCAAATCGAGCCGAGCCGAGCCGAGCCAAACTCGAGCATCCTGCTACAAGAGTCAAATAGCAAGCGAATGCAAGTCACTTGACTTACGCGCACACATAATCGCACGATTGCAATAAAATCGACGATGAGCGACTTGGTGTGCAAGTGAACTGAAGAAACTCGAGTTGAGCACAGTCAGTCGTCGTCGTCGTCGTACGTGTAGCTGTTGTTGTTGCTGTTGTACGCCAAAAAGTGTACTGAGCAACACATAAAGAAGAAGAAGAGGAAGACGAAGACGAAGAATGAAGTGAGCTAGAGAAAAAGAAGGCACCAAAACAAAATCGAACGCCATTGATTGGAAAAAAATAATGCCCGAAGCTTGCGTCACGATCGATGCGTGCTTTTTGTTGGCTGTTGGTTGCTTGTTGCTTTTTGCTTGTTGATTGCAATTCAGATCAGATCAGATCAGGTGAGATGAGATCAGTGAATGGGAATTACAGTAACAAACAAGTAAGTCAAGTTGGAAGTCAAGTTGGAAGTCAAGTGCAATTGAAAAGTCAGTTGCAAACGACGACACGATCTGCTGCCGCCATTACGCAACGCAACGTAACGCAATAATTCTAATCGTCCAAGCCGACAACGACGCCAACGCGATGATCTTTGATGCCACAACTTCGACACCAGCCACGACTAGCTGATGTCCAAGTTGTCCAGCTTGTTAAGCGCGAACTAGGCGTTTTGCTGCACAGCGAATTTGATTTTTCACATCTTTAAGGCCGACACTTGCCACTTGGCGCTCAATTCATGCCTTTTTCACTTATCTCTTGATGCAAAACTCTCTTAAATGTTAAACTCTTAAATCGGGCAAACGAACGAACGAGTGATCGGTCCAACGATCAAACATTGCTGCCATGACTGCTGGTAGCTGATAGATTGACATAGAACAGTCAGCTGCTGACTAGCTACAAGTGGAAAAGCAAGTGCAAGTCGTGATTAAAGTTTAATGAGCCGACGGTAGTTAACATGCGATTGTAGTTGCACTTGTTGTTGTTGTTGTTCAATTCGATCGATCGATCGATAATTTCCAACTCATTAGTAGTTAATGGATAAGACGTGCACGTGTACGTTCCATCGTCACTTCATAGAATGCAAATTTTATTGCAATATCTGCATTCACTTCGATTTCAATGCTCGCTAATTACTTTTAGCGAGCAATCACACGAGATATACGTTATGTTGATAATTAGAGTCCGGATAATCACATATATCCCATGAATAATCACATTGATCACATAAA